>CAXKVX010000688.1:0-236145 GCA_964058865.1 Eleocharis quinqueflora
GACTTGCTTATCCAGGCTCAGACATGCGACAGACCTGCTGAGGC
This sequence comes from Eleocharis quinqueflora, assembly GCA_964058865.1. NCBI lineage: Eukaryota > Viridiplantae > Streptophyta > Magnoliopsida > Poales > Cyperaceae > Eleocharis > Eleocharis quinqueflora. The sequence goes on from CAXKVX010000688.1 coordinate 45, forward strand.
ATGGGGCCAACCTGCTCAGCCAGGCCCAAGCACGAGTCTAACCTACTCAGCCAGGTCCAGGCATGGAGCCGACCTGATTACACATGCATTATGCTATCCGACATTTATCTTGCTTTTTATTTATTTTTTAATTTATAGGATCATGAGTTCACATATGTTTGAACTCATTGCACCTCTTGGAATCATTCTTAGTTAATTAGCTTCCAATATTAGGCCGCTTGCAATATAAATTTGTACTAATTTATTTTGTGGTACGTACTTGGTTATCAAACAATAACCATCCATTCCAATTTCCAGCCAAAATATATATGTTGGTTCATGTCAGGTTGCAGATTTGTAACACTTGGTGATCGAATTTAAAATTTTAAATTGAATTATAAGCTTCAAGCATTCAAATGCACAACATGCTAGATCTAAAATAATCAAGCATTGTTCCTGCATGTCAGATAGGGGGAACGAGATCTTCTACCGCGCGGCACCGTCACTGTGCGTGCTGCGCAACAAATTTCAGTCTTTAATTTGCATCAAGATTCGTGCAAGCTAAACTTTATAATATCAGACCCCCTGAATCAAATCTGAGTCGTCCGTAGCTGACAGTGCAGTAAATCTTGACCGTCCGTCGGTGCTGCGCGGTAGAAGAATCGGGTCCCGGATAGTGGCAGGACTCTCCAAATGGTTCCTAAAAAGTAGAGGAAAATGCTATCCTTTTGCCTTTTGGGGTGTTGATCACCGCTAATTAATCATCAATCTCAGGCTCTCACTGCCATATAAACGGGGCCCACTAGTCGGACAATAAGAATATGGAAATCCGTTTCCAAAAGCGGAGGCAATTAGCAATTTGCTTCTCTTTCTTTCATTCGTTTTTCAGCAGCACACACTATTTAAATTTAAAAAATTAAGAGATGTTTGGCATTATGCTTACACCCGGTCCACACTTTGATTTAGATAATAGTATCTTTTTAGTTGAATAGCGTGGGACATGCCGCTAACTTTTGGGAGGTGTTGTGGTGGTGATTTTCAAGTTTAATTTCATGCACGCAAAATCCGTTTGCGTGGGTTTGAAGTGCAATTTCCGAGGTCTATTCACACACAACAGCATCAAATTCGGACCTTCTTCTGATCTTCTCCCTTTTCTCCCGAATCAGATCGAATCACTTGAGATTTCTCTCTGTCAGTAATTGGGGTTTGGGGACTTGTAACCGAGATTAATTATTTTTATTTGGTTGCTAATTTAAATATTGTTTCTTGGTGTCACTTTTGGATCACTGTTTTTTCTCATGAGAATTCACGTACTTGCAATATTGATGAAAATAAATTCTTCTGCATTTGTAAGAGAATATTTTGTAGTTTAATGACATTCATTACATGAAGATGATTTGATTAAAAATATTAAAAAATGCACACAGGATAATTAAAACCATTTCCCTTATTTCATAGCATAAGAAAGTAATTCTCTATTTTACCAATTTATGAACTCTGATGATGCCGAAATTAATGAAAAAATATATATAAACACATACAATGTGCTACATTACAATTCGACAATTTTTTATTAGAAAATTGAGAAAAGAACCAATGCAACTAGTTTGTTTTTTATGCCAAAAATGTCATCAACTCATTTTTTATTTATATTTCAAAATTTGAAGTACAAATTAAAAATCAAACAATTGATATTAGACATTTCAACGAGAGATGCATCCACATATAATTTTATTGTTTTGAGTTCATTTGATGCTTGATCAAAGGATCAACAAATGAATGGATCTAGTTAATAATAATACTTTTAGTATTAACCTAGGTTCACTAGAGAGAACCGAAAACTTGAGCGTAAGTCTAACCTTGTTTCATGCTTGAAGATTCTCGGAATCGATGATTTTCTTGATTCGGACAACGGTGTAGTATTTCTCTTGCTTCTCCTCTTCTTCATGTTTTTCCACTTCTCGGTGTGGCTGCGAGGTCTTCCAAAAGAACAAATCACGTCGGAGGCCTATATGGCCGACCTCACGACTACCTTGGTCGAACAAAATGCTCAGCATTGGAGGTCGTCCCAGGAGCCTCAACATGAGGGAGGCGTCCGGACCATGACATTGGAGCACTTCTCTGACCGTTTTCGTTCTCAATTCATGGGGGGTATCTGCTCTCCGCGTTCTGACACTGATTCGAGACTCTGACTCAGGGTCTTGTACGGCGCGTCAGTATGGGAAGTTGTTTATACAACTCTCCCGCTACGCGCCAAAGTTGTTGGCAGACCCCGCACGCCGTCGAGCACAGATATCCCATGAGAAAGTATCAGCTCTCCGTGCTATGTAATTAGGCCATGAGCGGATCTTGATTGGAGTTCATCCAATTTATCAATTTCATGACAGGAGCCCATCACCATTGCAACATGTTTTAGTTAGAGCATGTATTCCAAAGTCGGAATGAAATTACTACTTCACTAAAATAAACTGAAATTAAAAAAATTTAACTAGTAGATTGAAATATATAACAAGCAACTTCCACTACTTGTCCCGTAGCGTTCGTCCAAATTGGATTCATTCACGGGTAAGATTTAGCACAAGTTTGATTCTTAAAAAAAAGCAAAATTTCTTATTTTTAATGAAAATATATTTTTAATGATATTTTAGTAAATTTCTGTAGAATTGTATTTGAACTTAATCTCCTCGCTATTCGAGTTTAATATGTTCGAATTTAATTGAACTCCGAACCCACCTCATTGTTGGGTATGGTTGTGAGAGCAACGAACAATTCATCCATCGTGAATCCCATCGAGCGCAGAGGAGAAGTGAAGGAAACAAGGCTTGCAATTCTGTGTCGTTCTCTCATTGTCTTCATCAAATTCAAATACAAAATATGCACGCGTGCGATACGATTGTCTCTTCGCTTCGTCGTCCCCGGCTCAGCCCTGACAGCAACATGAAATTCAAGAATTTCGAGTAGATCCCACAATAGATTATTCTGATTTGACACTTTGACTGGAAGGTGTCAGATTCTGAGTTTCTGACAATCGCCTCAATCGAACATCAAACACCAACAACTTTGGATTTTTCTCTCTGACGCTTGCGAACTCATCATTTCCAATGCACCAACCTCATCCATTTCCAACAAATTGGATCGAATGAATGAATGGTGATGTTGATGCTTCTGGTCCCCTTGTTTGTTTATTCTAGCCTTAATTTATTTTATTTTTTTGAAGAAAGTTCTAGCCTTGATTTATTTGGTGTATTGTTTATTTCTAATGGTCGACATGCAAATTTGCAATGCTTCGCTTCTGCATATGTTCTTCATTTTTCTTTTTACATTTTCAATGAACAAATTTCATAAAATGTTCATTATTTTCTTTTTCTCATTTTAATCTTTTGACGGTTCTTATATCAAACTAGCGCTGAACTCGAACGAACTATCTTGTGTTTGAGTTTGATTCGAAATTAATTTTGAACTAGTTTGATTTGAAACAGAACAACATTCGAACGAATTGTGTGAAGTTTGAGTTTGATTTGATATTGTTTCGAATCGAACTTGAACGAATTACGAACTATACATTTTTTTTGTTGTCCGGCCATAAATTGTAAAAGAAGATGACAAAGAGGAGAAGTATTATCTAATAGAAGAGGATGGAGATGATGGTGTTGGCAATAGAGAAAGTGAGAAATAACTAGAGATTATCTGAAAGAAGATATAATGCTGACATTAAAGATGAATGCACCAACTATCTCTGATAGAAATGAAGGTGAAGTAAATAATGTAGTTGAGAAAATGAGAGAAAAATAACAACAAAATTTGAGATATATGGTTCGTGAACAACATTAGAATGAATTGTGTCAAGTTTGGGTTTGATTTGATACTCATACGAACAAACTCATAGCACACACTATATATATATAATTATAGATATATATATAGAGAGAGAGAGAGAGAAATGCTATGGTGCATTACGAAGGCAAAATTAGTTTTGGCATCACACTCAAATTTCAAATAAGAAAATTTGAAACAATCGATCCAAACTGTCCAATTTGATATTCATATTGAAATCTCACTAGAGACAAATTTTTTTATTTTTTATAATTTTTTTACTATTTTTTAGAGAAGTATGAAATTTTGTTAATATACTAATTTATGGACCATTCAATATGGCTAATTTTGCATCCCTCTAAAAAATAATAAAAAATTCTGAAAAATGAAAATTTTGGTTTATATTAAGATTTCAATATGAAGATCACATTGAACGGTTTGGATCGATCGTTTGAATTTTAAAATTTAAAATTTGAACTTGATGCCAAAATTAATCTGGACTTCGTAATGCACCATAGCATATATATATACTATCATCGGGTCTGTGTGTTGCTACGGATCAGATTAATTAGAATGTTATTTTCAAGTTTAGAAGGTTTCTTGAGTCCAAAATGGTGTTTTGTTTGGAAAGAAATTTTTATCAATTTTGTTTACAATAATAGTAGAGAATCCTAATTAATCCGAATGAGTAATTAGTATATTATGTGACAAGATTATAAAGCTATTTCGCTAAACATTTTGCTTCGCTATACGTTATAAGATAATTTGAAACTTCTACACGATAAAGGTGAAGTACTGCAACAAATTTAACAGTAAAGCTCCATCGTAAGACTATGATGAAATTCGAAAATTAAAAATCAAATCTTAACCATTGCCGAATCAAGACCACATAGGTGCTTAATATATAGCAAAGATATATATATATATATATATATATATATATATATATATATATATATATATATATATAGTCTCAATATCATCTGATGGTTAAAATCTTCTCAAGATTCGAACTGTTTTATTTCACGAACGGTTTTGAACGAACCGACTCTAGATTGAGTTTGATTCAAAACTATTTCAAACTAGTTTGATTTTATTTAAAATTGATTTGAACTAAAATCAGACGGACTAATTTCAAATTTTTCTCGAACAAATTGCGTACTACGAATTTTATTGCAGCCCTATATCGAATAACAGCCATTGTATGATAAATAAATATGATTTCATTAGAAAGACACGACGAATCATAACTCATAAGCCAGGGCTGATGAGAAATTAAAGCAACGCATTATTAATTAGTTATATTGAAGAATTAACACGGTTAGAAGTAGCTGGATAGCAAAGCTTCTTGTAGCATTGACGATGCATTGATATTTTTCTTTGTAGGATGCTACCTGGATTGTTACACTATTTATAAAGCAACGCACACATGCAGCGTATTATACTAATACAACACTCGCAAGAAATAAAATCACAGTTTTCATTCACCAAGGAAATTACCAGACCATACTAGTACAGAAAACCTTGAGTTACAATACCATTTGAAACGTCTCTGCTAGAGTTGAACTCTAACCAAAAGAATACATCAGAAAACATGCCAGTACTATCTAGCAAAAAGATAAAAGACTACCCGAAACAAAGGTTAACCAATTAGATCTACAAAATTTGAGCAGCAGTGTTCAATTTCTCAGCTATACTGAGCTGTGTCCTGGTGAGGCTTGACAGGTATACCAATGCAAGGTTGTCCTGAAACAAACAAGAAATATAACATGCGTATAAGCTACATAAGAAAACATCAGACAGATAATTAAACAGCTCATTTGGAAAGAAGGGTCCACTCCTGTTAAATGACTACATCCATTGCAGTGGTTAAGAAAACAACTATTTATCCACATGGCAGTAGCCCATTGGCCAATTGTATACAAAGATAATTTCTTCATAATAGCTTTTATTCACAAAAGCAACATTGACCTTCCATTATATTAAATGTTTGGCGTGATATATACTGGTAATGACTTCAAAGTATATTAACTATAAGCAGAACCCTTAAGAATAAACATGTGAAAGAAGGTGACAAACCTGAACCCTGTCATTGAAAACCTTGTCAAAAGCTGCCGGGGATAGTTTCGGCAAAGAAGCCAACGCATCAGCTATGAACCTCCCTATATTATTATCTCCTTCAACACGACCTTCCTGTTTGTAAATCATCAAATCAGTAAATTTTACAATAACTAAAAAATGATTAAAATGAGAAAAGAAAGGGGAGAAGATTCATACAACAACATCATCCACATATTTGTAAACATCATTCATGAGAGCAGAGAGTCTCTCCATAGTTGACTCCATCCCTTCGAGATCATTTGGAATCTTGTCAACAGTTGTATTCTTCAACAGGTCAACTGCAAAAAAAATTAAAATAAAAGAAACAAAAACTGTAATTTAAGTAAAGAGAATCACCTTAGAATGGTATTATGACAATCAAGAAAAACAGACTTAAAAAAAATCAAATTAAATTGAAAATTAAACAGTAAATCATAGGCATTTTATTGGACGTATGGTGTAACAAGCCAAATGTTCTCTGATGTGTGATGATGTATCAAAGACCTACCATAAATAGTGTTGGGTTATAGGTAATGCCTATAGTGTTGGATTTCAAAATTGAACTTTAGTTTTGAAGAATGTCAAAACTAAATAATTGTAAACTATCCCTTCATTACTAAATAAGAAACAAAGAAGTCATTTACATACACCCAACACGCTCAGCTTCAAGGAGACACAAATCGAGAGGAATTTCTTGGAAGTGAGCTGCAAGCTGTCTGTCTCCGAGAGTTAGGGGGACAGATACATATGCCTTAATGGATGCTTCTCCATTTGTGAAGTTAGTGTCTACTGTGAGATGGATTGGGTTCTGCACCTCTCTCGAATAAAACTCATGTATCAGAGAACTACCGCCAGATACACCAAATCCTGTTGAGAACCTACATTCAACCAGATGCACAAACAAAGACAACAGTTCTCATCATGTATGTTTTGAATTTCATCCAATAGAAAACAATCAAACATTATACATTCACAAACTTGACATTATCTATAATAACAATGTCACTTGACAATTTAAACGTTCAAGATGAATAATATCACAATGAAATCAACTGTGAAATACATACACAAACAGAAATTTGAGGGGAGGGAGAAATTACCATCCAACGACGACTTCCTTGGCATTGACCTTTTGGTGAGAGACGAACATATTATGGTGGTAATCAATATCCAAAGCAACCTGGCAAGCCACAAAACTCACCTTTTAGCATTTCATAGATCATCACATCTCACACAAACAAAACAAAAACAAACTAAAGAAAAGGAGGGACCTGATCTGCGGATTCGTTGTGGGGAACGACATAGGAGTTCTTTATCTCGACGGAGCCGTCAGGGGAGGTGGAGCCGAGGAGAGTTCCGATGACGCGTCCGGCCTGATCGGGGCGGCGCACGTAGGAGTCGCAGATATTGAACAGCACCACCGGATGGATCCGAGCGCTCACGCTCGGCCCCGTACCTCCGCACTGAAGCACCGTTTGCTTGTTACTCGTCACCGCCGCTGTCGCCATTTTTGTGTCGATGTGTTTGAACTTTGAAGTCGAGTAGAGGAGATTGGAGGTTGCGCCGCCGCGAGGAAAGCGAAGAGGGTTCTATCTAGCTAGGGCTACGAATCCTGGATGAATCGAACAAGGAGGTAAAGGGGCTTTTCCTTCTCTTTCTTTTTCTGTTTCGTTTTGGAACGAATAAAAATTTGATGGATCAAAAAATGGTGGTGGAATGAACGTTCAGTCTGGGCCTTACTTCGGACTCGGCCTGTTGTTTAAATATGGGTTCTTCTTTGCAAACTGGCTCGTGTGGATTGAACTGTCGACAAGTTCTCTTCAACGTTATCACAAAATCAGATGGTAAAATTGTTTGTCATTTCGAGAGCAACCTTAGTCTAAGATATAGGGTGGTCAACGAAACACATTTTGCACGTTTTAACGTTTCGTTGCGTCGTGACGTAACGTTAGACACAAAGAATTTTTGTTCCGTTTATATAACGCAATGTAAGACGCAAATGATTTTGATTTGGTTCAGTTAAACGCAACGAAAACACAAGTGGTCACTTACGTTTCGTTTTAAACGTTTTTTATGTGATGTTTATATGAAGTGTATACAATCATGCTTATATAAGTTAGTAAATCATCGCATATTCACAATCCTTAAGCTTAAGCGTTCTAAAAAGTTCTAAAATAAAAAACAATTAAAATATCGATTTTTCCGAGAAGTAAAGTTACAAGTTAGTAAATAAATAATGTTGATATAGTGCATTTTAGACTTATAGTATTGGTGCAATTTCATTTTAGGATCAAGAATCAAATATCGAATTCCTAAATTAACCAACAATATAGTGAATTTTTAGTGCTTTTTACTCTTTTTCGTGCCTTTTCGTTTCCTCTCCTAAATCTCCTTCTAGAAACGTCGCATCTCCATCTCGGTGCTCTCCTCCATCTGCTTCTGCACAATTTCTCCCTTTCTCTTAACTCATAAAGGTAATTTAATCTTTCCTTTCTCTTAAGTTTTTTCTTAGATCATTAGTAGTTGTTAGTTCAAAATAATTTCAATGTTCAATGTTTATTAGTCCAAAATAACTTTAACGCAACATTCAATGTTCATTATTAGTTATTAGTCCAGACTTGAAAATGATTACTTTGCAATTAGTCAAAAATTAGTTCACTGATCAATATTGAAATGATTGCACTTTCAATTTATTCATTGATCGCTTTCATTATTCAGTTAAGTTTAGTTTTGTTGTGTTAGGATTTATGATATAATCACTTATGAGTTGATTTAGTATTTAGAGTTTAGGGTATAATCACTTGTGTAGTTATATAGATTGATCAATTATAATAATTTGTTAACGGATCACTTTCATTATTTTTCAGTAAAAGATGGACCCGCTAGAAAAATTCAAGCAGGTGGCCCAGATCCTCCTATAGAAAATTCATCCGTGGAGTTGGATGTATCTTGATCTCCAAAAGGTGGCTAAAGACTTGAACTGGTTGTTATCGATACCAGCACCAGCTTCATCCAGCAAGAAGAGGAAATGGTGCAGTAAGGACAACGACAAGGACACCAGCACTAGAAGAAGAAAAAGTTCGAGAGAGACTTCGAGGATGAACTGTGGGACAACACATCTGATTCTACCCCAGGTTCAGGTTTAGATTCAGTTGATTGGGATGCGTTGATTGAATTGGAGTCTGATAGTGATAGTGATGAAAATGCCAATGAATGGAGGAGGTCATGGCAACGTAAGAAAAGTGCAAAACGTTAAAAACTTTAAATATTTTTGCATGTTTAACTTGCAAGTAAAGTGCACAACAAAGTCAAAATATTTATTGAAAAAACTCTGAAAAATAGAAAAAATTACATGTAAACTCACATCAACAATAAATCAAACAAATCAAAACATAAATACATAACATATTAGCATTAAAATTAATTGTTTCATAACCATAATATTATTTGTAACATCAAGCATTCATACAAATATTAAGGATTACGAACAAAAATCTCATGTAAAGTCTATTCAAATACAAAAAAAAAATATGAACAATCCTATACAAACAAAACAAACCCCCCCCCCCCCCCCCCCCCCACCCAAAAAAAAAAAACCTAATATTGCTCTTAACAAGTATCGGACCTGGACTGCAACTTTTTATCATGCATTATCAGCCTACTGGCTTAAAGTGTAAAAAAAAAAATCATGCATTTTTTTCTTCTTTTTTCTTTTAGAGTTTTTCATGTATTTCATTTGTACTTAGTAACAGATGATTGCTATTTTTGAAAACAAAAATAACATGTAAGTTGTTTCCCAACCTAACTACATATAACGATGTAAATCTTGATGCTTCTTTAATTTATGGGGTTGTTAAAATTTCAGTCAATATTTTTTACCACGTGATTGATGTTTTCCTTTTGTTTTCAAAATCATGTGTAGTTATTTTTTTTTCTTTTTCTAAATCACAAAAAGGCCAATTCTATGAAGGCTGAAAGTTCAGGCAATCAAAATTTGTTCCTTCTATTTTTCCCTTCTTTCTTGAGAGTGAAAGTTGGTGGTATTATTTTTAACAACTAAAAAAAATACAAAAAAATAAGAACCAATTCTTCTACGCAAATGTAATGTTTTTGTTGTTGTAGAAATGATATTAGTGCATACCACTGATCACTTCTTAAAAACTAATTAATGCTGAAATTTGATGATAAATAAATAAATATGGCTACTCCGTTCACTTTGTTTTTCTTTGATTGCAGGTCGTTTTATTATTCCACTTTTGTAAGTATTTGTTTAATTAGTAAGTTCACTAGTAAATCAATGCTTAGAAAAATTAATTACAAATAATCTCAGCATTAGTGGCACCTTGCAATTTCTCTTACACTTCACCTCACAAAACCCATAAAGTTTCTAGTATGGTTGAGCAGCTTTTGACTTACCAGACTCGAATCTGAGACAGTACAATTAGTGCCTAAATAATTTGTAGACTAATTAACTTGTAGCATATCTAAATGCAACATGCTGTTTATTCAACAAAGACCCTTACGAAAAGTGACCATTATTCTTGTAAGAACAACCTAAATTTCTAGTTGAGAATTTTATTTAAAACTTCGGGCAAAACATATTCATGTTAATTAATTAGTTTCTCTACCCTTCTAGCTAACCGCTCAAGAAATCAAATTTGAAATCCAAACTTCACAATTTGACATCATTTTCCTCCCTTGTTGAGAACAGAGTAACCGACACACTCGAATTGAATTAAGTGAAAACAAGGTCTCCCCTTCAATAACTTCTATTGTTTCTTGTATAGAAGCATAGATGTTAGTATCTTGCGATACGCGATGCATATTTTACGGTTCGATACGAGTCAAAGGATGAGAGATACGTATCTTTTAATTCGATACGAGTAGCGAAATTCAAGGATGAGTCACATTTTTTCAAGATAAATATCTTAATATGCAAGAAATTTACATCGATGTCAAATAACACTTATCAATATATTTAAAATTACGACGGTTTCTTTAATTATTTAGATGTTTTGTTAGATACTAATAACTATAATTATTTTATTATTTTGAAAATAGCTTAGCGTATCTTAACGACACGATACGATACAAAATCCACCGATACACGATACGTTTTACGATTCAACAACTATGTATAGAAGAATATTTCTCTTGTTTCAGAAGCCAAGTATTTCCTTCTTGTATATATGCACTCACTTCCCTTCAACATTCTCTCAACGCTTCCTACACACAACTAGAAAAGCAACCTATATCAATCCAGCTCCATTTTCCATCGATACCTATTCTTCCAAATTTCATAAATTAAATATAATCATCATTAGTTTACATGGGCATCATCACGAGCCAGAATCCGGCAGATGACAACAGCATTCACTTCTTCATGGCCGCAGCATCAGTCATAGTTGCATCTGCATACATGATGTGGTTTTGTGTTCTCAAACAGCGCCTTTCAGGCCCACGCATGTGGCCCATTGTCGGCAGCCTTCCTGCCCTGATGGCCAACCGTATGCGCCTCCATGATTGGATTGCTGACAATCTAAGATCAACCGGTGAGGCCGCCACATATCAAACCTGCATCTTACCTATGCCTTTTGTAGCACACAAGCAAGGACTTTTTACTGTCACCTGTAATCCTCGCAATCTGGAATACATCCTTCGAACTCGTTTTGAGAACTATCCAAAGGGGCCCATGTGGCAAGCTGCCTTCCACGACCTGCTCGGACAAGGAATATTCAATTCTGATGGTGAAACATGGCTGCTCCAGCGCAAAACGGCTGCACTTGAGTTCACCACTCGAACGTTGCGCCAAGCCATGGCAAGATGGGCCAACAAGGCAATCAAGACGCGGCTCTGGCACATCTTGGGTGAACACTGTGATGTGCCAGATGCAAGTTTAGACCTCCAAGACCTTCTTCTCCGCCTTACCTTCGACAACATATGCGGCCTCACCTTTGGCAAAGACCCCGAGACATTGTCGCTTGACCTTGCCGAAAATCCCTTTGCATCAGCATTTGACTCTGCAACAGCAGCAACAATGCAGCGGTTTCTGTTCCCGACATTCCTATGGCGGCTGAAGAAGGCCTTGGGGATGGGGAGTGAGAAAAGTCTCAAAGAAAGCCTAGAAGTGGTTGACCAATACATGACTGGGGCCATAGCCGAGCGCAAGGCAAGACCTTCAGATGATCTCTTGTCCCGGTTCATGAAGAAACGGGACAGCAACGGGAACACATTCCCCGATGATGTGCTCCAATGGATTGCTTTAAACTTCCTGCTCGCTGGCCGGGACACCTCATCGGTAGCACTTAGTTGGTTCTTTTGGACGCTCATGCAGCGTCCGGATATCGAAAGAAAAGTGCTTCTTGAGATTGCCACAGTATTGAGGGAGACTCGAGGGGAGGATACTGCTAACTGGACAGAGGAGCCATTGGATTTCGATGAGCTGGAGAGCCTTGTTTACCTTAAAGCAGCTATTGCAGAGACGTTGCGTTTGTACCCATCTGTGCCACAGGATGTGAAGTATGTCGTGGAGGATGATGTGCTACCTGATGGCACTGCCGTACCTGCAGGTTCAGCAATTACCTATTCAATCTACTCAGTTGGGAGGATGGAGAGTGTTTGGGGGAAGGACTGCATGGAGTTCAAGCCGGAGCGTTGGCTCTCAGCAGAAGGTGACCGGTTTGAGCCAGTTAAGGATGCATACCGGTTCGTGTCCTTCAATGCGGGACCTAGGACTTGTTTGGGAAAGGACTTGGCATACCTCCAAATGAAGTCGATCGCATCAGCTATACTTCTCCGACATAAGGTGGAGCTCGTGCCGGGGCATAAGGTACAGCAAAAGATGTCGCTCACCCTCTTCATGAAAAACGGGTTACGTGTGCACGCCAAATCGAGGAATCTCAATGATTATATTGTTAGCACTCCTTTCTTTATCGGCAAAACGAATCGAGTTATAAGTGGCACTGTCACAGCTTCCGCCGCTTGAAGTACATCTTTTTCGGTCTGCACACTTAAAGATGTAATATTTGAAGGTCTATTAGTTCCATTTGGAGTTTTAAGCGACAAGATTTTGTGTTTTGTTCATGCATATGTTGTAGTATACCAGTATATATATGAAAGTGCTATCAGGGACTGTTTTTCAGTCTGCATATGTCTCAGCCCTGAATTCTGGTATGAAATGATTGTAAAAGTAAATACAGACTATACTGTTTTTTTTTTTTTTTTTAACTTGCTGAGACAAAGTTTTGTTTCAATTGCATTCATTATATATGTTTTCTGTAATTATTCAGTAAATAGTTTATATATATTTTTCAATTCTTATAATTACCCTTATTGTTGAGATCTCTGCTCCAACAAAGCTTGACTAAGGTTTGCATTCGGTTAGGTATTAACAAAATAAAATAAAATAAAAGTTTCTAAACAATTGGACAGAAAAAACATATTATCAAACATGGATAATAACAAAGATGGACCAGATATTTTGTAATACACATAAAGGTAATATTTGTATTGAAAAAAAAAATTGAAACATCCACATTTTTTATTATCGACAACTCCGAGCTTACTCATTTTTCTGAAATAAAGTTCAATGAAATTCATGAATATTAATTATGTTTTACTTGTCTTAGTGGTACAACAAAAATACTGGTTTAATAATTTAATTATTCTAGACATGTAGGTGAATTTCATTATTAAATTACTAAATATGCTAATTTTCATGCACCAATTGTCCTTCTTTTTCTTGTTTAACTCCAATGTCTAAATTAACATCATTTCCTTTAGATAACTGGCTAAAAAATTAACAATACAATATAGTACATTTAAGAAGCTCAATTTTCTTTTGGAAAACTAGAAACTCAATGCACACACTCATGTTCATGCGAAGAGGACAACCACTGTCATAATATATAATGGCATCATACGTATCATTATTGATTTAGCTGTAAAATCAAAATGTATTATTCATCTTAGATAAAAGGTTTATTTTCCTTGAGACATTAAATTATCATAATGCACTATTTGAGCAGGGGAGAATCCAGAATTTTTTTAAGGGTGATTCAAAATTTACCATTTTTTTCAGAGTGGTTCAAAGTAGTGCATATTTTTTAAAAAATTCAAAATTATAAGCATATTATTCTTAAAAAAATTTCAAATACATGATTAATTTGGCAAAAAAAAAATTCCAGAGTGGGTCAGCTGACCCACCCTGCTTCTATGTAGGTCCGCCCCTGTATTTGATTATTAGTAGATGAAGACTCTGTCAAGCATATATATTTAGTCTGCAGGAGCAGAGCTAGGTGTGGACAGGGGAAAGCATGCAACTCTGTCTCTTCCCCATCCTCCCTCCCTTAAAAAAATGTTTGAAAAAATATACTAATTTTCTTTGTGTTCTTCTTGTTATGATCTGCTCTTCGTTTAATAACATTGAAGAATTACAAATATAAGTTAATTTTATGATTTATTCATCTCTTTTTGCACTTCTAAGAGAAAGATGTTTTGTGTTTAGCGCATGTCACGATTTTCTGGTGTCACAATACATCATAGGTATCTCCTAAATTTAATATTACAAAAGTATAATTTCAGAGCTGTTTTTAAAAAATATTTAAAAAATAACAAGAACATGAAGTAAATCACGACACTTAATTTTGTACAAGATTTTGATATGAAAAATTTATTAAGCAACTTAAATCTTAATTTATTAAACAAATTAAGATGATATATTGATATAAGAAAAAAAATTAGGAATGAATTGACGGACTAACTACTGAGTGACAGAAGCTTAATGCCGTTGATCTATCCATTAAGAGTTCCTTCTTTTATGAGACAAACAACAATATTCAAAAACAATACCAATCGCACTAACAAAAAACAGCAAAATAATAACAACAATAATAATCAATCAACATCACTGGTTCTGCATTAGCTAGACAATATATCAGGGGATTCTCTATGCCTTCTCCTTCTTGGATGGGACCCGACCATCGGTACCGGCAAGCATGCTGTACTTGTCCTTCCTTGTTAGATTGGTGCATTCAAAGCCAAGCTGACTGCCTAAAACCTTTTGTATGTAATTAGCCACCTCAATTGGCGTCTTGCCGCCATTGCAAGTGAGCTCTTTCGGCAATTGGTTTAAAAATGTAATCTCGTATTGGGGCCTCGGGTTCATGAAAAAGAAGTATGGATCAAGAAGCTTGAATCCTCTAACTGTCGACCCATGAAACAAGCTCTGTTTCGTGTTTATTGCGACAGGCACAATCCTATCTGTCAGTTCAGCGAACATTGCGCTAAAACGTAGCAAAAATGGTTCCCTGCATGTTGTTCCTTCAGGACAGATGACCAGATCACCTTCTTCTAGTAGGCGCTTTATGTTCTCGGCATCTTTTTCCCGTTCCCTTGTGAGTGCGACGGCCTTAATTGGGGAAATGAGTTCAGAGAATTTGCTAATACTGTAAGTGACACAGCTGACTTTGCGACCGAGTGCAACCGCAGTGACTACTGGGTCAAGCACGGTACGGTGATTGCACACAAAGAGGACACCGGGGTGGCCTTTCTTCGGGGGAGGTGGTGGGGTTCCTTTAACAATAAGCTTGATGCCCATGATCTTGTATGTGTAAAATACGATGCGTTCTGGTAAAGGGATGTTGACATATACTCGAATAAGTGAAAGAAGAAATCCAAATGGCATCCATAGGAAAGTAATCAGGGCCACAAGCGGGTTCGGTCGCTGGACCAGACGGCCATCATGTACGATCAAAGGGCTCTGCAGTTGGTTCGTCGGTACCGGGTTGCATTTCTTCGACGGTACAATGTAGGCATCCTGTCATTAAAAATGATAACCAGTTTAGTAAATAAATCAGAGCACTAGAATACATTAAGATTCCAAAACAAAAAACATAGTGGGGAATTGGAGATTAGGAGTAATAAATGGAGGAGGTGCAAGAGCACATGGTTACTGGTCCTTGGAAGAGGTAGCACTTATGGTTAATTCAATTCATACACCGACCTATCCAGCAAATTTACATTAATGGCAAAAAGCAAGTAGACCACCTCAATCATTCAAGTTGATATATAATCTTCTATTTTAAATTGCCTGTAATAGATTTTCTTACATGTCCCTGCTTGTAGGTCCGACCCACACTCAAATGGGTTTGTAACAGAGAACATGAACTCAACGGTTTACAGCTTTGAAATCATTTTACTTCATCTACCTTTGCTATTTGTCGTTATTAAATTACACAGCAATTATTAGTCAGTTAACCATGGGAAGCACACTTTACATACACAATTTAATGCTACTGCTATTAGCACTCTGAATTATGAATTCTTATCGAAAGAAAGTTGACAAATATATGTACCTTGGCAATATTAATTGTAATATTTAAGTAATTTTACTTTTTACCAAACATAAAATATATAAAACAAATTGATTTTGAACAAAGGTAAACTGAAATTATTGCAATTGTCCCATTGCCAGTGCTACCAGGCCCATATACTCTGCAGCATGTGTCTTTTTGCTTCAATTCTTAAATGTGATTTCCAAAATATTACTTTTGCGAAGGAGATTTGAAACTTCTCAATGATCCCCATGTTCTCAAAATCATTAGCAATTTTGTAATTTGCTTACGGGAAATTCGGTTAAGGCATGAAGAAATCATGTAACAAAAGAAGGTGAAAGTACTATTTAAAGTCCGTATACAAAGACAGCAAACTGTCGATCCATAAAACATAGGTGTTGATATTACATTGCCTCAACTTTTTCTGAATAGGCATGTATAACCTTGAGAACAGACACGAAACATAGGTGTTTCGTGTTTCTTTCGTCCGTAAAACAAAATTTAATTTCGTTAACCGTTTCGTTTTACAGAAATCAGTTTCGTTTGTCACGAAACAAACGAAATATAAAATTTTGTGGTATTTGCACTATAATTATTAAACAAAATGAAAATTTTCATTTAGTTAACCGTTTCGTTCTCGTTCATATCATTTCTTATTTTGTTTTGTTTCATGAGGAAAGAGAAAATTCTATTTCATTTATGTTTCGTTTATCACGAAACAAACGAAAAACGGTGGAACAGTGTTGCAAAAAAGAGTAACTCTACAGAGAAGCTCAAAAGCAGTAGCTGTGGGGGCCTTCAAATTAATGTTGGATCAAAAAGTTGGTGAAAATATAATATTACTCATTTGGCATTTTAGAAGGGAAGTCAATTTTAAATTGATTTGGAATCAATTAGGACTAGCACGTTTGCATGATATTTATTGTTATCACACATTAGTTTTGGAACATTCAACATTTGTCCTATGATCAATGATCCTGATCACAAACAGCTCAAACCAAATTCACATCGACATTGCATTAAGCTGACCCCGCTACTATGCAAATTGAGCAAGCGCCAAGTACTGAAATAAGCTTAACATGCAAAACATGTATGCTGCAATTGAATTATACACTACTATGAAAATCAAATTAAATTATTGTGTAATTAAAAATAATATCAAACCTTGCATATGGACATGAAATCATAGTCGGTCGGCCTATCTCCCATCGCAAGATCTGGCAATGCCTCACCGAACACCTCCTGCACTGCATGCTTCTTGTGCACACCAACCAGCACACCAGGACTCGCAAGGAAACCGGTAGCTTTCCCCGATTTCGTCACTTCCAATTCAGTACCAATTACCTTCTCCACACCGAGAAATGTGTTGGCAAACGGCTCTACAATAATTCTCGGACTCGCCGTTACAATATATCGTTTGCCGAAAGAACTGAACACTCGCCAACTTTCCGGGTGCACATCCTCAGCATAGAACTTTGGGAGAACTGATCGCGCAACCATTTCAATATCTTTGATTTTTAGACCAGCAACAGAAATATAAACAAGTGTTCCTATTGCTGCTGATTCAGAGAAGAAAATGTATGTTATATAGACAATTGGCACAGATAGGAGAAGAAGAATGGCTCGGAGAATGCTACCGGCTTCGAGAGCCACGAGAAAGTAATATGGAAATGCACTACGAGATATGAGAAGGGTGCCATCTAGATCAGCCGCAACCGTCTGGTTGCACCTTCCCTCTGAGCTACACTTTTCAATTGCCTCAAATTTGGGAGGTAATCCCATGCTTGTCTCTTGTCTACTCTGTTCTCTGTTTATTTGTTTTCTTCTTGTGTACAAGTGATTAGACAAGTGTAGAGAGAGAGAACGAGAGACAGAGACAAGAGACACAGAGAGAGGTAAAGAAGTGATGATAAAGGAATGGAGAGAGGGAAGTATATAAATGAGGTGGGGATGGATAGCACGGAAGAGAGTATGGTTGACAGCTAACTTAAGAGCCTGGGGATCCGTTTGACAAATCAAAACATAGAATTAAAATAAGAGAGTTAATATATCATCTCCACTTCATTACTCCCTCTCGCGTCTCTCGCTACGCGACAAACAGTTACGTGATACAGTATAAAGACTTGTAACATTTAATATAAAGACTTCCATGTTAAAATGGAGACTGCCAAATAAAGTATTATGTGTACATTTCCTGAGAAATGATGACTGTCAAAAGTATAAAGACTTCGAATGTTAATTATAAAGTCTTCCATGATACAGTATTCATTGCAGTATATAATTAACAAGAAAATTACAAATAAATACTTCATGTCTTGAGAAATGAAAACTTGACACTCAATATTTATTATAATGAATCCAGTCCAATAGTATAAAGACTACTACATTTGAGTATAAAGACTTACATTCAGTATATAAAGACTACTACATTTGTCCTATATGGAGGACGTGTAAAGGAGGCTTGTAAGGAGGGACAGATAGTCGCTTCCTTAAAATAATAACAAAAGTAAAATACTGTTTAAAATAGTGTTATTTAAGAGTAGCAAAAGAGTTGTATTTTTTACTATTTGAAAGAGTGAAAATATTATTTTACAAGTGTCATTTGAAATAGTTTAGTTTTGATAACTATGATAACAACATGCTACTATAATGAATAGTAATAATAGGTACAATATAATAATAATAATAATAATAATAATAATAATAATAAGAGAAAATTTTCAAAATGTCATTACAAAAGCTTGCAATTGTCAAAATGCCACCACAAAACCTCTATTTGCCTAAATGCCATTAAAACTCAAATCTCTATTTTAATTTTGCCATTATCTCCTTGTTAAATCAATTTAAAAATTCTGAAACTTAAAAATTCCCATATTGCCCATGTCGTATCTGATATACACAGCTCTATACAAGTCAAAATCCGGTTGAAGCAGAAAATGAAGGGCAGCTGCCTTAGATGATTTTGACTCTGATATACACAGCTTTATACAAGTCAAAATCCGGTTGAAGCACAATAATTTGTCATACACTACTAGAGCGAAAGCAGAAAATGAAGTAGCGAGAAAGGAATTCTATTTCCAGCGATGGATGACACCTGCTAGCAAAAGTGCTAAGCAGTTGGGTAGCACTGGTAGAGCTGTTAAAGGTAGAGGCTCCTTTGAGATGGTAATACACAAGCACTGGGCTGGCAAAATCTTGCTTCCCCATCGTCAGAATCCGGTTATGGTAGTCAGGCGTCCGGGATCCCTCATCTCGCTTCTTCTCCAAGAGGCTCCAACATGTACACTCACAACGGTGGCAGCAGCAACATCTTCACCCAAGCCCATTTCAAGGCCCCTGCCTTGGATGTTTTCACTGCGCCAGAAGCAACCTTCACTCGTGGTGCCCCATACAGTGCTTTTGCCAGTTTGTACACCCAATCTTCGCTACGCCCCTACATCTTGTTATTTTTCCGACAGATCCCAACAACCCAAATCAATATCAGTTCTTTCTCACTCTACAGATTGTCGCCTACTTATGCTGCCTTCCCCAATACTGTTTAACTGGATGTGGGTGTCGGACAAGACTTAGTTGAAGCAGGATATATTAAATCAATTGCGCAGTTTCCGTTCGTTGATTACTAGCTGAGGTTTGATAATCAGAGGTTCGAAAGTGACCTGGCGATGAACCCTAGCTGTGGCGATGTGGAGCAGAGGGGAGGTGGCGGAGCGGAGGCAGATCGAATCGATCTGTTCTCTGTGTGAGGTTTCTATGAATCGATCTGTCAACAGTAAAAAAATTCTGACAAGGAAGATCGAATAGATCTGTTCGAATCGAACGATCGACTTGTTTATTCTGGCAACAGTAAACAAAACAAATTCTGACAAGGGGCGCTTTTGGCATTTAAAAAGTATGGTATTTTTAATTGGAGTTAAAGGAAGATAATGGCAAAATTAAAATAGAGATTGAGTTTTAATGGCATTTAGACAAATAGAGGTTTTGTGGTGGCATTTTGACAATTGCAAGCTTTTGTAATGACATTTCGAAAATTTTCCCTAATAATAATCATAATGCTAAAATATTATAATACTAATAAAATAATACTAAATAATAAATAAGAATAGTAATAAATAATAATAAATTATTAAAATTAAAAACATAATAATAATCCTCAATAAGAATAAAATAATAACAATGATAAAATATTATAATACTAATAAAATAATAATAATAATAATAAATAATAAATAATGATAATAATAATAAACAATAATAATTATAATAATAAAAATAATAATAATAAACTAATAATAATGATGATGAAATATTATAACACTAATAAAAATAGATAATAATAATAAATAATAATATAATTACTAATTACTAAATATAATAAATAATAAAATATTGTTAATTAATAAATATAATACAACGCAATCAAATACTAATTACTATTCTACAATTGCTACCCCTATACCACCTATTGGTAGGAATACCAAAATATCAACTTTTTGCACTATTTCGATCATCTAAAGAGTTATTTGACACTTACTTGGAATGAAATAGTACTTTATTCCACTAAACCTTGAGTGCCAAATGGATCCTAGTTTCTAGAGGCGTTAATTTGCCTAGAACAAAATCTTAACCACTGACGGGAGAGAGTAACCCTCTCTCAATCTTTGTCACTCACTTTTACTCTTTTAACTATTTTTTTAAATGAAAAATTATGGAATTAAAAGCGGACAAAAATAAATGTTAAACCACACTCAATTCTTATAAACGCTTTCATCCGACATGTTGTAAAAATATTTTCACCATATATATAATATTTTCACATACTTATATTATCATTGTAGGTGTTTATACTAAATTTTTTAAATGATTATATTATGTTGTACGCTTGAAAACTATGGTATAGAAAATACTTTCACTAATAATGTTCTCACATAATTGGATGCGAACTAAATAAAACATGTATTCATATTAGTTAAAGCAAGCGTTTACACTAGTTATTTTTTGTATGTTGTGCACTTGAAAACATATACGGTATACAAATATTTACACTAATAATGCTCATCACAGAATGTGGTATAAACTAAATAAAACATGTGTTCAGATTAGTTGAAACATGTGTTTGTACTAGTTGTTTCAAGTATGTTGGACAATTGAAAATATGTATAGTATACGAAATGTTTTCAATAATAATATTCATCACATATAGGGGCGGATCCAGGATTCTCGCCAGGGGGTTCAAGATTTACGGTTTTTTTCAAGGGGGTTCGAAACGATGGTTATTTCTAGAAAAAATATTTTACATGGTCATTTATGCAAAAAATTCAAATACATGGTCATTTTTTGAAAAAAAATTAATATATATGGTCATTTTTTATTTTTTTTTCCTGGGGGTTTAGTTGCACCCCTCTGGAGCTACATGGCTCCGCCACTGATCACATAATAGGGTGTAAAATAAATAAAACATGAGTTCAAATTAGTTGAAACATGGCTTTATATATACTAGATGTTTCAAGTATATTGTGCACTTGAAAATTTGTATGATATAAAACACTTTCACTACTAATATTCATAAAATTTGAGATGTAAACTAAATAAAACATGTATTCAGATTAGTTGAAACATGTGTTTATACTAACTATTTCAAATATGTTGTGCAACTAAAAATATTTATGGTAAAAATACTTTTATTAATAATGTTCATCACAAAATATGATGTAAATTAAACAAAATAGGTGTTCGTTGAAATCAATGTTTCAAGTATGTTGTGCACTTGAAAACGTGTATGGTATACAAAATACTTTCATTAATAATGTTCATAACATAATGGAGTGTAATCTAAATAAAACAATTGTTCAGATTAGTTGAAATAGATGTTTATATTAGATGTTTCAAGTTGTTGTACATTTTAAAACGTGTATGGTATACAAAATATTTTTTAATAATGTTTATCACAGTATATGATGTAATAAAACATGTGTTCAGATTAGTTGAAATAAGTATTTATACTAGTTGTTTGAAGCATATTATGCACTTAAAAATATGTATAGTATACATAAATACTTTTACTAATATTCATAACATAATAAAGTATAACTAAATAAAACAAGTGTTTCTGATGTTCATAAATTAGAGCAGTACGGCAAGGTTTTGAAGTATCCGGACATCTTACGGAAGCCAAAAGAAAGAGTATATGATACGCAGTACGGCAAGATACGTATCCGATACGCAGTACGGCAAGATTTTGAAGTATCCGGACAACCTAGATATTGCCATCTCTCTCTTGTCCTGTGCCTTTCTGGACACTGTTACCTTGAAGCTCTGCTTTGTATGCATGTCCAATATATCTGTTGACAAGATTTGCATAATAAATCAGGTTGTGATTACTGATTTGTATAACGGCCTGATTTGGATTGCATCAGATTATTATATTAGTGTTATCAGTTACTGAATACACAACAAAGCTAGTAAAATGCCATTGTAATAAAACAAGGATTATTAACAATTGAATAATAAGAAATATAATTGAGATAAGTAATGTGACAGGCGAGAGACGGAGGAATCAAAGAATTACTCTTTCGTCTAATAGAGAAAAGAAAAAGGGAGCTGATACGTATATACGGATATGCCACATTTGATATTTACTATCGATATCGATGTTATTATGTAAATTTAGTTGAGTTATTATGCATGTCATTTTTTGTACTGAAATAATTATGCATGTTATTTTTTGTGTTGAAATATCTATGCATGCTATTTGAGTTATTTTACACATTATTTTGTTAACATGCATAATAATTTTTTTAATACAAAAATAACATGAAATAATATGCATAATAAATAAAATAATGTGCATATATAGTAACTCACCTAAATATGCATAATAACACCGATATCAATAGTTGATACCAAATGTGATATCTACGAAATATTATCCAAAGAAAAAAAATTGAGGAAAACATTTCCAACGATGCCTAATTGAGTTAAATTAATAGAACCGGTAGCTATCACTATCTCTCACTTTGTTTCTTTCATTGATCTTTTCTCTTTTTAAGTATTTCTCTGCTCCTGAGAACTGATCTTAGCCTAGTGAGCAAAAGAGCAACGAGCTTCAAATGGAGGTCTCGGATTGAAAAACCAGAGAAAATCAAAGATCACTAGGAGATTTTATATCACTTTGAATGATAATTGAAAGCAAAGACCACTCATCTATTTCTCAAAAAAAAAATTCCTCTTCCCTGTGCACCATTTTAGTTGTGAAATACACCGGGAGATTTCCTTTTAATTCAACATGCTACATTTTACAATATCTTATATAATCTTGTTTGATATGTAGCTATGTTACTTCCTTTTCCTCCGTTGCGTCCTGATTTGGAAAGTAGAAATTTTCTAAAACTTTCTGAAGGGGTAAAACGACAAATATGATATTTTAATTACATATCCATATTAATGTTATATTTATTTTGTATCTTCAATTCTTCATTAATGTAGTTAATTAAATTATTAAATTGAAATATGATGTCAAACATAAATAATCAATAAAATTGTCCTACCATTAATGTCGCAAATTCAAACTTCCGAGAGAAAAAAAAATTAACAAATCTTTAAAAAAAGTCTAATATATGAATCTCATAAAAAAAAATGAAACTTTTAGACAATTTATATTAATTGTCTTTCACACGAAAAGTACGTCTTTGTCACTCGGTCAAATGCTGGTTCTTGTTATCAAATTATTTGAATTGATTATAAATTTTAAAATGAAATCGAAAATTAATTAATAATAGTCATAAAACTCCTCATTTCTCTAGCTTAAAGAAAAGTCTTGTTTCCTATTTGTCAACTTAGAGGGGTAGAGAAATCAAACTATCAGCACAAGAGGATGAGATTATAAACACCTTTCATTTGATTTCTTACCTGTTATTCTTAATCTCCTTGTGTTTGTCATATTCTGATATCAAAAGTCAGGTAAACCTAGAGGTGTCAGAATCCAATACGGCTCGAAAAACTCGTTCGATCGGATCTAATTTGAACCATACATGATTTGATATTTGATAAAGTTAAACTAATTCGAACCCGACCCTACTCGATCCGAGATGACTCGTAACTCGAGACGAAGGGACACATGAGCGACCCGAGCCCGACCCGACCCAAGACGACCCGTAACCCAAGATGGCATGCCACATGAGAACTCGACACCGAACCGAGACGACTTATAACCCAAGATGGAGCGACATATGACCAGATGCAACTTGTAAATCGATCTAATCTTATTTTACCTACATCATAATCTAATTTTACTAATAAATTAACATCAAAGAAAGTCAAGATATATTAACACAATTCAATAATGTGGTTAGATCTTGTTCGATTGAACTTAAAACTCAGACTAATAATCGAGAATTGTAAGTGCAACTCGATTCGAACCGGACCAGATATCAACCGATCCGGCTCAAGATTCTAAAGTTATCAATGCAGTCCGACTCGAAATCCGACTCGATCTCGCCAGACCCAATCCATAATCCGAAAAAGACCGACACGACCCGACCTGATTCATGATCCAAAGTTGTCGAGACCTGACGATCTGAAATTCGACCCGACCAACAACCCAACCTTTGTTGACATCTAAACTAACACGATCCGACCTGATCCGATTTGCCACCTCTAATAAACCACCTAACAAATTTATAAATGTACAACCAAATGAAGTAAATTGATTAATCTAGCAAAACTTTGCCTTCATTTGAACCTCTCTTGTAATTGAATTAAACCAAACCGTGTTAACAAAATGCACGAACCTAACAAGATTTCCTTTTCTTTTAACCTTGGGTGAGTGTGTCCAAGAGTTGAACCCACCCCTTGTAAACAACGCCAAGTCAAAGAAATAGACATAACTTGGAACTGCAGAACATTTAAATAAAGTGAAAAATCACAGGAAAAAAAGGGCACAACTTTCTACAGGACAGATGTGTTAGTTGGGAAGTAAGGAGTTAGTTAGCTTGTTTTGCCGCTCATTAATGGAATTTTGCTTAGCCCCTTTAACAGTTAAAGGGATTGATGATTTTCTCCGGGAGTTCAAAATTTACGACTTTTTTCAGGAATTTGAAATGATGATTATTCTTTAAAAAAATTATTTTACATAATCATTTATGTGTAAACATGATCATTTTTTAAAATAATTTAATATATGTGATCATTTTTGAAAAAAAATTCTTTGAGTTTCAACTGCATCTGCATCAACGTAACTCCGCAATTGTATTAACAATTGGATAGATATGCATCATCAAAATTTGAATCACAAACCATGTTTTGATGAGAGAAAATATTTCAATAAAGCGGACGGGATTTTTATTGAGAGGACGGGTACTTTATTTTTTGTATTAATAGAATCCGCATTCAAATAATAGAACCTCATCTGACATGAACGGTCTGGATCGACCGTCAACTTCGCGTTCGACCGTCAGCGATGAAAATCAAATGAGTTTTTATATTTTGACACGAATCTTGATGCAATCACTAAAAATCGGACGATCCAGATGTTACGCTACACGCGAAGCACCAGATCCGATTCCCCAAAAAGCACACAAGTTAGCTGCCGCTTCACACACATTTCCCGAGAGAAGAATCCATCTTTACAAAGGTTATAGTGTCACGATTCCTACACTTGACACAGCAAATCGGCAGAGTACTTCAGAAAGTCTAGTAACGGATTATCAGATTTTTTAATATTAGAATTTTAATAAATAAATTATAAATAAAAAGAAAGATTGGTGCCGAAGCACGGAATTAGAAAAAGTCGGATTGCGAACACCGACCTTTTGAAAAAATTCAAAAGACCGGTGTCGTATCTACAAATCGATGGCTTGTGACGATAAAAAAAAACTAATTACGATCCCGGCGAGCGCTGTCAAAGTTTGTAGAAAAAAAATATACTAATCATATTTAATATTTTTCGTAACAACTTCGACTACGCTTCGTAGGATCATAATTAAATTCTTTTTATCATGATAAGCCATGAAATTCAAGATATTCGAGTCTACTTTCATCTCGTCAAGTCTGATTTGCGATTGAAGTAATGTGCATCTCAAGTTTGAGTCAATCTTCAACTTATGTCTTAATCAGTAATGTTTTATCATGAAAGGAAACATTGGCGCAGCAGTAAAGTTGTCGTCTTGTGACAAAGAAGTCATGGATTTGTGTCGGCAAATAGTCTCTTGTAGAAATACAGGGCAAGACTGCGTACAAAAATCCCAAAGTGGCTCGACCCTTCTCCGTACTCCGCGCAAGCGGGAGCTAGCTACGTGCAACGGACTATCCTTTTTCATTATTTTTATTTTATCTCTATTGTTATTATTATTTGTAAACATTATTATTTTTTAATAATAATTATTATTATATTATCATTGTATAATAATTAAGAACATTATTAACAAGTGTCAAACGACATTTTCGCTATTTCGAATAGTAAAAAAATATTAATATTCTGTCACTTTCAAAATAACAAGTGTAACACTATTTTTGCGTTATTTCTTAATTTTGTGAAATGCACTCTATCTTGAACCAATATCCTATTGAATGGATTCATAATTCATAATGTTTTCGTACATCGATACATGGAGGGAAAATAAAAGGTTTGGTGTCAACTTGTATTAATAATTTTTTTTAGAGTTAATATATCATCCTCACTTTCTGTTCCTCTCTCGCGTCTCCCGCTACGCGACAAAGAGTTACGTGATACAGTATAAAGACTTGTAACATATAAAGACTACCATGATACAATATTCATTGCAGTATATAATTAACAAGGAAATTACAAATAAATACTACATGTCTTGAGAAATGAAAACTTGACACTCAATATTTATTATAATGAATCCAGTCCAATAATATAAAGACTTACATTCAGTATAAAAAGACTACTACATTTGTCGTATATGAGGGGCGTGTAAAAAAAACTTATAAGAAGGAACAGTTAGTCGCTTCTTTTTTTTTATTAAATATCCTTCTTATATTTGAGGCTAGCTAGATACAATACTCGTTACAAATATCAGATTCTCGTTTTCTACTGTGGCTTGACCCGTATGTGCTCGCTATTCATAATTAAAAATTTGTTTTTATGTGAAGGAAATTAAGATTGTCTATTTCAGATTAGATGGTATCAAATTCTTAATCAAATATAATATTACATATAAAATTAATAGAAGTGTATACTGTCAAATTTTTCATTCATTTAGAAAGTGTTCAGCAAGGAAGTTAATCTTCTACCGCGCAGCATCGACGGACGATCCAGATTTTATTCAGAGGAGTATGATATTATAAAGTTTAGCTTGCACAAATTTTGATGCAAATCAAAGACTCAGATTTTCTGCGCAGCGCACGCACAGTGGCAGTGCTGCGCGGTAGAAGATCTGGATTCGTTCAGCAACCCAGATTTTGGTGGGAATAATTGAAAACCTTTAACACTTTAATTACTTTTTTCGAAAGGTGTTTGGCAACTCGTTCAATTTCCAAACGATTGGATTTGTTTTTCCACTAGAACAGTAAAATAAGTACAAAACTAATGCAAAATGAGCATCAACTCAAACTTAATTTCTTTGCTTCCCAATAAGTGTCACATCATGAAAATGTTCAAATTAATACTAAAAATATTATTCCAATTAATTCTCATCGTCAGAAATTTGTTGTTTCGAAGAGGCCTTATACTCAATTGATATCGTGCAGTCTAAAATAGATTAAAAACTAATACAAAGTATTTTCGGATCACTCACCAACCACTACCACAGAAAGAAGATTTAAACTCCATAAAACAACGATTTGTGATGAAACTGTTAAACATTGTTGGCAGAAGTGCAAAAAGTTTTCTGAGGATAAAGAAATGCGCGGTTAATTTATATAACCGTGGCCTAGTTATGGTAAAACATACTTTTTATGGTATAAAAAGTGTTATGGTAAAATATTTTTTTATTTTTTATATACAATTGTTTCTTATCTTGAGCAAAATCTTGCATCCGCCACCGACCGGAACTATTTAACCTTGAGCCGTTAAGCGTCACCGATGTCCAATGCGCGCACAAAAAGGCAAATTGAAATGACTCTTGATTGATGGTTCTTATTGACAACATAACAATCTATGAACTAGTCCTTTTAATTAAAAACTAGTTTTGTTCTTGTACATGCATCAGCTATTTTAGATATTTCTCAATTAAGTTCAATCTATTTGTCATTCATGCAAAGCATTTCAATTTCAATTTTTGAGACATACTGATTTTTTATATATATTTTTTTACATCTTTATAATTGATTCATTTGTATAAAATTAGCAGTTAAAAATAATCCTTGCACCTTTAATTAGCAAGTTACTCAGTATGTTTACACTTTACATCACTATAATTAAAATTGCAATTATTGTGTCAACATTTTCCATTCATTATAATTATATAAGTAGAAGAAAGACGCTCTAATATTTCCTATGTTCAGTACTATATATACTTGGAAAGGGAATACCTAAAAAAACAGCAAAGATTTTAATGAGATTAGAGGTAGTTTCACAAATTAAAGAGAAGGTAAGAAAAGGTAAAGTGGTCCTAGGTAGAGCTAGGCAAAACCTTAATGCAACGCTGTTATAAGTAGGCGGGGGGTTATGACTTATGAAGAGATATGAATGTGCCTGTTGGCTTTGGGGAATTTCACATCTTTAGTCCCATTTGATAGAGTTATTCTCACTATATTTTAGGGAACCAAATTCGCTGCTTGTCAAATTTCTCATTGTCATTTGCTTGTTTCGATTTAGATCGTTCAAAACTTATTTAACGGTCAAAACATCTGTCTCTTGAATAAAATCACAGTCGTCCGTTACGATCGATCGATTCGTAACGCTCGAATCGAGACAAGTAGATTCATATTTGCCTCAAATACAAGCTGCAGATTCGGATCCATATTTTAGTTAACTAAAGTTTGCTCTTACTGAGATCCAACTTAATGCACATGGCTTTGGACCTATCCTTCTATGATCCGGATCTGCTGTAGCGCAATAGCGCGCTACAGCAAATGGACGGTTCGAATCGACCGCCAGAGATGAAAATCATAGGAATCTTTATACTTTGATACGAATTTTGATGCAATTAGTGAAAACCGGATGGTCCAGATGCTGCGCTACACCGTCCCGCGTAGCACCAGATCCCATTCCATCCTTCTAACACCTAACCAGCTAATTAAGCGCACTTAATAACTCATGCATCGTCGAAATCTCTCTTTCCTTACCTTCTCTGTTCTTTGTGCAATAAATGTAGTGCTTCTCAGTTCTCAGTTAGTCAGCTCTCACTCAAAAAGTATATGCTAGTATGCTAGATCTTGTTCTCTCCGGTCCTTTGCATAACAGGAGGTATGCTCAACAAATTACATAGTAGATATGCATAATTAATCACCATGCATCCCTTCTGGTATTAACTCATCATGAGCATGCACGAACCGATCGAGTCACCAACCATGGGGAGGCCGCATTAAATTTACACATCTCTGTCTCACTGCTATACCATAACCTACTTTTTGACTCGATGTAATTGCGTGGCAAAGAATTAACGCATAGCTTTCTGCTTGAATTTTGTTGGTTCGTTGTGCATTAGCACATCATAAGAAACTTCGAAGATGCCCTTATTTAACATTGCTTGTAATTCAAAAAGGAGCGGATATAGCGATACGTTCATTGATATGCATATTGTTCCGTATGTTAAACGAGTAATTATGTATGTTATATAAGTTATTATGCACATTATTTTGTACTGAAAACTAATTATAAATATTATCCGAGTTATTATGCATGTTATTTTCTTAACATGCATAATAACTCAAATAACATGCATATTAATTTTTTTAGTACAAAACAATATTCATAATAATTTTTTTAACATGCAGAGCAACATGCTTATCGATGAGCATATCACCGAAATATTTTCCATTCAAAAATGTTATTTGGAAAATATTTGCACCAATAAATGTAGCAGCATATCATAAGAAGTGATAGTTACTCCGCTCATTCTCTTGTGGTATTTGAAACATAAAAAAAAAAAAAAGCATGGAGGTCCAGCACTGAACACCCCGGAATCGATGGAATGAGATCTTCTACCGCGCAACACAAACACTTTGCGTGCTGCGCGGTAAATCTCAGGCTTTGATTTGCATCGAGATTCGTGCAAGCTAAATTTTATAATATCAGATTCTCTGAATCAAATCTGAGCCGTTCGTAACCTCCAGCGCAGAGAATCTTGAACGTCCGTTACTACTGCGCGGCAGAGAATCTGCTTCCGGAATCTATGTATGCTTCAGACACAGTGTGCTGCCTTATGCCAAATTAAAAAATATAAACATGAATACAGGAATTGCAGAGCATAAGAAAATAATGGAACAAAAAACTAGTTAGGACTGACAAGAAATTGGTCGTTGCCATTTTAGCATATGCTGTTCAGAGTTTTCATTGCGTAACTGCGGGTGCTGGTCAAACGATAAAAGAAAAGGATAATAAATTGACATCGAGACTATAATAAGACAAGCAGGCTGTAGAAAACAGAGGAAATGCATGCACTTGGAAACTTTAACTCAGATCAGTATGTTCGTCTTTTTTTCTTTTACTTCTTTTTTGTGGGTATTTTTTATTTTCTTTTTTTTTTGAGAGAGAGAGAAAGCCCGCGGGAATTGCATTAAATTTTCATTTTTAACTTTGTATAAGTAAGAAAAAGGACAAAGAAAATAAACACATCAATTAATAATCTAGCATCGATCTAAGTTGGGGAACACCTAAACCTAAATGATTATTTTGAACACTGACAGTGATTCTCAGTGGAAAGTGATTTCAGAAAATTAGTTTCATGTTAGCAACTAGCAGGTATTAAACTGGAAAGCCAGAAAAGCGCAAAATTAGGTGGATCAACTTTCTTTGTATTTTGTCCTTGTCAAATATTAAATGGAATGGAAATCAAATCAAGTTTCCAATGATTCAAGAAAAATATCACAGAAGTGTCATTGACGACAAATATATCTACTGTACATCCACTATTTAGATGCAGAGGTGGCATAATCCGACTCGATTCGAAAAATCCGTCCGACTCGATCCGATTCAAATACGGTCTGACTTATGTTTAAGGAAGTCAAACTAATATGAATCTGACCCGATCCGATCCGATCCCATTCGTAACTCGATCCGACGTGACACCTATTGACTTGTAACCCGACTCGCCCTCCTGAGATGACCTATAACCCGATCTAACGTAACACTTGTTGACATATAACTCGACTCGCCCGCCTGAGATGACTTGTAATCCGATTCGAGGCGACACATGTGGAATCGAGACCTGACCCAACCCGACTTGGTACGACCCACAACTTGATCTGAAGCGATATATGTGGATCTGAAACCCGACTCGACCCAACATGTTTCGACCCGTAACCCGATCCGAAGCGACATATGCTAACCGAAACCTGACCCGACCTCCTTTGACTAGTAACCCAATCTGAAGCGACACCTATGGACATGAACTCGATCGAACTCGACCTGAGATGACCCACAACTCGATTCGATGCGACACTTGAAGACCCAAACCCGACCCGACCCGAGAATTACATTTCTTAAATAAGTACCACCATAAAATTAACACCACAATTTGATATATTAGTTTTTATTAATTTGGAAATTATGCCCATTTTGGTACCCTAAACAATTAATCATTCAAAACTATTTAACCGAAATCATTGAATTATTTTTTACTCTATCGGAACTAAATTTAAAACATTTCATTTTTAATTAGTGTCTTTCAGTTGAAAATACAAAAATAAACTTCCAGAATTATTTGGAAGTTGGCTGCTTTCTTGAAGAAGTTAACGTTCACAAAAGAAAAACATTTAATAAACTTATAGAAAATTCTCTGGCCATTCAATTATCCATGATGTCACAACTTACAACTACTGTCAAAACTTTATTAATAGAATCTAATATTCTATATGCGTTCTTTTAAGAAAATTACTAAAAATAAAGGTTGGCACAGTAATATAGTTGGTCTGTGCCACCTAGCTAAATCGTATACGAAAAATTAAAATTATAGATTCAATGGTTGTTGAACGTGTGCCGCAACACGTTTTGCACGTTTTAACATTTCGTTGTGCCGTGACGCAACGTTAAACGCAAGTAATTTTTGTTGTGTTTGTTAAACGCAACGTGAGACGCAAATGATTTTTGTTACGCTCAGTTAAACGCAACGCAAACACAAGTGGTCACTTACATTACGTTTTAAACGTTTCTTACGTTATGTTTATATGAAATATAAGATATCATACTTACATAAAGTTGTAAAATATTCTGAAAAGTTGTAAATAATAAAATAATTAATCTATCAATCTTTCCAAAGGATAAAATTACAAGATAGTAATTAAATAATACTAATATAGTTTCTTTTAGACTTATAGTGTCTTTTAGACCTATAGTGCATTTTTGTTACCTCTTCTTCTTCTAAAATACGCCATGTCTCTTCTTCTCAAGGACTTTTTGCACAATTTCTCCCTCTCCTCACTTAGCTCAAGGTAATTTCATCTTTCATTTCTCTTAAACTTGCTTAAGGATGCATTTCAATGTTCAATGTTCATGTGTACAAAATAATATAAACGTAACATTCAATGTTCATTATTACTTATTAGTCAAAAATTGAAAATTATTGTTTTGTAATTAGTTCACTATTCAGTTAAATTTATTCACTGATCGCTTTCATTATTCAATTAAATTTAGGTTTTTTGTGTTAGAGTTTAGGGTATAATCACTTATGAGTTGGTTTAGGATTTAGGATTAGAGTAGGATTTAGGGTATAAATATATAATCACTTATGTAGTTATATAGATGGACCAATTATAATAATTTGTTAATTGATCGCTTTCACTGTTTTTTCAGTAACTGATGAACCCGCTTGAAAAATCCAAGTAGGTGGTCCAGATCCTCCTGGAAAAAATTCATCTGTGAAGTTGGGTGTATCCCGATCTCCAAAAAGTGGCCAAGGACCTGGACTGGTTGTTATCAGTACCAGCACCAATTTCATCCAGTAAGAAGGGAAAAATATGCAGTAAGGACAAGGGCAAAGACACCAGCACCAGCAAGGGCAACGAGAAGAAGAAATTCAAGGGGGACTTCGGAGATGAACTATGAGACACCACGTTTGAGTCAATCCCAAGTTCATGTTCGGATTCAGATTCAGGTTCAGTTGATTGGGATGCGTTGATTGAATCTGATGGTGGTAGTGATGAAAAGACCAATGTATAGGTGAGGCCATGGCAGTGGAACACAAGTGAAAATTAGTTCTCACAGAGAGTTTTTTGTTTGTATAGGATTACTCCTGTTTTTTTGTTGTGTTTGGATAGGGTTTATAGTAGGTTTTTGTTTGTAATTCTTTATATTGTTACAAGTAAATAATTATGTTATGTTAATGAAACAATTAATTTTAATGCTAATATATTATGTATTTATGTTTTGATTTATTTGATTTGTTGTTGATGTGGTTTTTTCAATAAATATTTTGACTCTGGTGTGCACTGTTAGTAGCAAGTTAAACGTTCAAAAAATTCAACATTTTGCATGTTTTGCACGTTTCTTACGTTTAACTAAACGTAAACACAAACACAAAATAAAATTCGAACGTTTAAATGCAATGTAAATGCCACAGAAAATCTTTATGCACGAAAAATGCAACGTAAACGCAAGAGTTTATTTGCGTAGTCATTTCGTGCGTTTGACAATCTACGTATCATATATTTTCGTGAAGAATGACAACCATTTTTGTTTTCCTTACCCGCTATTGGACCTCTCTCCTCTCCACAAAAGAATAGGCCGAGTAGCAATGTAGTTCTTCTATATGGGCTGCTTCATTAATTTGGATCGTCTTTTCTTTGGAGTCATGTAGATATTTCGCTAAGGCCCATTGTAATTTTCTTTTAAAAATCTTGTGTTATTTTACATGGATGGAGTTACGAACGAGGCCCATGCATTAATTCATTACACACAACACAACAACAGTAGGTGTTAAGTGCTAAGTGCTGTTCTGAAAATCAAATTGTGGCGATTTGGGCTTTTGCATTGAAGCTTTGATGCCCTCGCATGGATTCCTTTCTGGGATTGCCAACCAATGCGTAACTTCTTTTTTTTTGGGCCTAGTAATGTATATATATCACTGTGGTTGTTTTGGTACTTTTGTCTATTGTCATTTGTCTGTTAGGGTTTGGTACTTTTGATGTTATTTTCATTGCACATTTGACCAATTGAATTGCATATGTGATTATTCATTAGTTGTCCCTCATTCATACAAATTTTTTTTGTGTTACTCTAGCAAAAAATAAGAATAATATCTCAGATCTTGTTCCAAGAAATATTACACCTATGATTCTATTTTGTAAACGAACGTGTTTATAAGTGTTATTTAAACGATGCGTTCAGAAATGTAGATTCTCAACCAAAAAAATTTGTAAGTACCTGTGAACTCTGCGTATAGATTCTGCGTTCACTAGTATTATCTGAACACTGCATTCAATATTGTTGTCTGAACACTGCGTTCACAGCTCCAATTTTACTTAGATTTTTTTTTATCGAGGATCTGAATTTCTGAACGCGTGCATCTATACAACACTAATGAACGCATGTGTTTACAAAATATGATCATAGGTGTTATACTTATTGGGACAGGGTCAGAGATGTTATTCATATTTTTTCAGGGTCAAGCAAAAACATCACAATTACGTACCTCCGCCTCTAAATTTGAATATTATGTATTTCTTCTTTGAAACTTCAAAAATTCACATATTTATTAATTTTATTGTTTTTATATCAAAACTCATTTTAAATGTGTAACATACCTATGTTAATCTTGCTAAATGAATTAAAAAATAACTTGTTTAATGAATAATGTTGGTCTTATATTTGCTCGGTCTCTGAGGGCAATTAATCACTTTGTACTCTTGACATATACCGGTGACATTTAAGTATATCCCTTTCGCCTTAATTAAAAGTGTAAATGAATATTTCTTGTTTAATGCAAATTGATTTTCGAAAGCAAACTATTCATTTCTCTACGTTTGATACATACAACAATATACTTAAATGTCACTGAGCATACGTTAGAAGATCAAAATGATTAATTTGCCCTCAAAAACCTATCAAATATAAGACTGACATTATACATTAAACAAGCTACATTTTTAATGATTTTAATAAAGGATAAAATAGATATTTTGCATATTTAAAATGAGTTTTGATGTAAAAATAATAAAATGAACAAAGTTGTGAGTTTTTGAAATTTCAAATAAAAAATACGTAATATTCAGATTTAAAAGAAAATATACATAATTTGGACTTTTGAGGAATATACATAAAATTTCGCCTATAAATAAATAATATAATGATTTGAGTATTTCATCGTGTATCATAAACCATCGTTCCGTTTTGCTCTTTGGACCCGTCCTTTCTTTTTTTTATTCATTGTCTTGGACTTACAACACACCCACAAACAAATCATAAAATAAACATGAAAAAAAACTCCTAAAAATAATTTCTGACGGAATTTGAACTCCAGACCTCCTCTGTGAAAATTTTACGTCTCATCACTACACTAGTAGGGCTTCACTGTTGTATTCCTTTGTTGGATATAAAGGCCCAACTACTTCGACAGTAACAACGATCAATTTACAGTGACACTTAACAATTAAATCCCCAATCTAATTTGTAAAATTTATTTCAAAGTCTTATTCTGATATATTCTACTGTATATTGTGGAGCTATTGTCAGTCGCTTTTATGGACGTGTCTCTAAGGATTTGGTTATATTGCTAATGATTTCATAATCTTGCACCTAGAAGATGAAATACGTTTTAAAAACGGTGACAACATCACAATTCGAATAATATAATTTTAATTCTAATTTATTTGATTTATTTTCTAACTATTCCACACAAATTTGAACCAACACCCTCATCAACCGGATCCTTTACGAATTCTAATATGGAATATTTCGTATTACGGAATAGCAATTCAATGCTTCATATAACTTCGAAATTCGCACGCACAAATTTCAAAGTTGTGTAAACCATTCGATTGTTATACCGTATATTACGGAGTATTCTTTTTAATGACTATGGCTGTTGATGAATATCCAAAATTCGATTATTCGATCTGGATTCATACAAATGAATTCGCATGTGGATCTAGAAAAATTATACAATTATTTATTAATTTGCATATGGATCTTGATAAATGATCGGTATTGTCTATCATTACCTCGCATTTAGATCTTTCATTATCCGAATTAAAACATTCTTTAAGAATTTGTTAAACAAAATTATTTTAATATTGAAATATGATTGAGTTGTTTCAAATTATAAATTGAAAAAAATCATAGTTATTCATCAAATTTATTTTTTTAAAGTTACAATCTTTAAAATATGTTTATTACATAAAATAATTAGATTAATTGTGTGGTGGATGTATTTTATACTATTGGATAGTTAAAAGTATGAAATATCATCCGAAGAATGAGGCAATGGTACTTCACGAAGTACCACTCATTCGGTATTTTGCTCCCGTATAAAATCTAAATGATCGATTCGAATGTAATTGTCATGTAAATTTTTTTTAAAAAACCGAGTTTTATTTTCTTAAAAAGAATTAATATTCTATAAAGGGGTGAAAATATTGCTATTCTAAGAAGATTTGTACCATTCAATATCAATCATTTTCTACCACTCTGAGAAGATAATAAAAGTTATAAAAAATGTAAATTTGATCTCCAAACAGATTTTGATATAGAGATAAAGTTCAATCGTTTGAATCACTTGTTTGAACTTTAAAATAGAGAATATGGAGACGAAATATCATATGATTGATGCTTTGTGAAGTATCATAATATATATTCACTCATGATTCATCATTTTCAGTGTAGCGATCCGCGTCGGTGAGTGTAGCGACATTCATTTTCAAAGGAGGATCAATTATATGTATAATAACAACATGCATAATACAAAAAAATAACATGCATCATAACAAAAACAACATGTAACTGAACTCAACTGGACCTGTCATGTTGGGATCGATGGAGGTATCAGTGAAGGTATCGATATATCAGCTCCCTTTTCTAGTTTCAAATTAAATTTGCCACGGTAAAAATAGATTCGAATATTTACTGTTCGATGATTTGTGATAATAAAAAACTAATTAAAATTCCGACGAGGGTAGCCGAATTTGTTATATGAAAATATTAAGTATGATTAGTATATTTTTCTACAAACTTCGGCTACGCTCATCAGAATTGAAATTAGTTTATTATCGCAAGTCATCGAGTTATAGATATTCGAGCTTATTTTTATCGTGTCCGATCAGAATTTGTTATATGAAAATATTAAGTATGATTAGTATATTTTCTACACACTCTGCTCGTCAGGATTGTAATTAGCTTTTTTTTATTGTCGCAAGGCATCAAATTGTAGATTTTCGAGCTTTTTTATCGTGTCAAATTTGATTTGCAGTCGGAGGAATGTGCATCTCAAATTTGACTCCATCTCCGGCTTATGTCTTAATTAGTATTTTTTTTCACAAGTTTGTGTCAGGTTCAATTTTGAATCGTATATTTACGATAAAAAATTAGATTCGACGCGATAAAAGTTGACACGAATACGTATATCTCGATGATTTGCGACGATAAAAATATTAATTATAATCTGAACGAATGGAACTGAAGTTGTTACACAAAATACCTTAAAAATAAGCCAACTCAATTAAATTATTTATTTTTTTATTAAAAAATTTAAACGTACAAAAGCAGTACAAAATATAATGTTTGCAGTACATAATATTTTCACAGCACATTTTGTTGTTACATAATATATAGTGTTTGCAGTACTACTAAATTAATTGCCAGCTTGAAAATATTGCATTTGTCGGAAATAAATCTTGTATTAATAGCAAATTTCTCCGTCTCAGTAAAAAAAAAAAAAACTGGTCAGGTGCTGAGTACATCTAGGGCTGGACAAATAACTCGCGACTCGTGACTCGCTCACAACTCGCTCGGATAACAGTTCAGATAAACTCGTTCAGATTCAACTCGAGTCAAATTAATCCAGCTCGAATACTATTCGAGTCGAGTTCGAATTAGGTATGACTCGCTCAGTGACTCGCGAGTTCGAATTGAGTTGTTATTTTATCCTAAGCTTATTATGAGTTGTTAATTGAGCTGATATGCGAATTAAGTTATTTGAGTTGCTGATTTGAGCTCAATTGAGCTATTTGAGTTATTTAAACTATAAAAAAAATTTAACTGAGTTGAATACGAGTTACGATTTGACTCGAGTAAAATTCGAATTGAATATGAATTAACATTTGAACTCGAATGAAAATTAATTACTTTAGTTAGCTCAGCTCGAATAACTACTTACAATTGACAAACAGTAATCATATATCACCATTATACCAACTAGACAAAATCAGATTCAAATTTCCAAATTCAGAGATCTTGATGGTTGATCTGTCGGAAGCATTGTCTAAGATTTTTATCGCACCAATTTGTGAACCGTTCATGCAACAGAGAGAGAGAGAGAGAGAGAGAGAGAGAGAATAAAATCTCTGGTTGCACCGGCACCTCACGCGGTCCCTTCAAAGAACAACAGTTCGTATGTTGTATTTTTCTCCTTTTACAGCTTCTATTTGATCCGTTCATTTACTAACTGTGAGATATTTTATTACGCCGTCTTGTCTGTTTCTGAACACAAATCACAACAAGACAATTGTGCGTCTCATTTTTGAGCTGTCTCTTTAGTCTTTACCATATTTTTGCCACTTATTATATGCTATGTAGGCCTCCTTATATAATATATGCATCTATTTCAACCTAGACCAAAGATATAATATGCTATTGCGTTGTACTTAATTCGTTTTTAATATTTTAAGGGAGCAGGTAGGTCTTCACGGTTTTGAACTCAAATTTGAATTTAAAGTTTTTTTCAGCCGTTCGATTGTATCAAAATTCGTATTATTGGAAAAGAATTAAAATTACTTCAAAAGTGCAAATCTTGATACAATCGGATGACTCTGACAGACTTTGAATCAATTTTGGATTCAAAACCGTGACAGCTCCCATATTTTAATGCTGTCAGCTTGTCAGGCCATATTGCCATTAATTTTTGTTATCCTGTCTTCATGGAGTTCATATGAGTATATGACCATATACGGTGGTAATATGAAATAATAACTAAAAAAAATATGAAATAGTCTAATAATTTATATTATATTGAATTTCGCACACACAAATTTTGATTCAATTTGAATCATTAAATACTTATTCTTTATTATGAAATACTCTATCTGTGAATTCTTTTTCAGGCTATTTTGACATTTTCCATCTAAAAGCAGCTCCCCCGATTCATTTCGTAACCTTCTCATTTTTGCTGAACTCAAATCTCTTTTGTTTCCTTCTTTTTTTATTTCGTGTTCTTCTTATATCAAAATGGAATTAGACTAATTACTTCGATTACATTACTAAACCTAGTGAACAGTTCACACTATGGTGTTCTTCTTTTGTAGTTTCATTTTTTTGAAGGGCAAAATTATGGTGCTTGCACATATATCGTGTTTGTGTATCTGGATCATCCGATAAGCATCGAAATTCGTAAAAATTCATGCACATCGAATCTCAATGCACATTAGAAAGTATGCACAAGTACGGTGCATAAGCAAGCACCATAAGATCACCCTTTTTTAATATGTAGGAGTTTTCGAAACCTTTAGCTTCACTACTAAATGCCTTCTAATGTGTAGAATGTAAATTTTGTGTTATTTATTCTTTATTGAAATCATCATAATCAGTGGTGGAACCAGTTGGCCCCGGCCCCTCTTTTGTTCAGAAAATTTTGAACTCCTTATTTAATTTTTTAATTAAATGATAAAATTTTAGTGAAAATTTTTATTAAAATTGAAAGTTTTATTAAAAATTTGTATAATTTGATCAAAATAAAATTTTGACATCTTTATAACATTAAAATTAAATGATACTTGCAAATCGACCTCCTAACTCGATGTTCTGATTACGCCACTGATCATAATGAACTATCACTGGACTACTAGATCATTTGTATAGTTTAGAATTCTTAATGAGATGATACTATCATCTGACTCAAGGTTATTTTAGTATGATAAATATTTTGTACTAATGAGGTAGTTGCTATTCTTGACTAAAGCATTTCAAACACACACAAAAAAATAAAAAGAAAAGAGCTTCTCTTCATTCAGGCAATTTGTGGAACATCTTGTAGGAAATTAATATTATTTCAATATGGCGACAAATATGTATATTTTTTAGCAAAAAAAAAAAAACTAATTCAGCATCACATCCTATCTGCTAACTCTCTATATACATATTATACATTCTCTTTTATTTGTCCCTCATATCCCTTCAACAGTTTAATGAACTAGTAATCGTATCCGTGCCAAGCAACGGGAGACATTATGAATGAAAAAGAATCATTTAAATTGCGTGTTGATTAAATACTATTTTTGCGTGTATCACATTTTTGTAAATTATTCGACGCATATTCAAAATTATGTGTTCTTGTCAATTAATTGTATTAAAAATAGATGCTTGGAGAAGTGATTTTATAATTTTTCGCGCGTATTTATCTTTCAACTAAATAACAATATAACATATACATGCACTGCACAACAATTTCATTTAGACGATGATTCTCTAGGTATCACCGTTGTATTATCTAGCTAGAATTTTCGCACATTAACTCCACGCCCATTGTACTTTCTTCGATATACTGGATATGAGTCGTCTCCTTGAAGTGTTGACTCATTAAATTGTTTCGAAAAATGAAATCTACATCATTTGAGATCACCTTGCATGCAAGGACAAATAGGATTCAGACTTCCACACGGTCCAGAAACATGTGAGTAGCAATCAGCTTGTGCAACATAGGGTATTTTTTTTTGGTCGGGGATTTCAGCTGACACAAGTTGGTCGTATTGATCTGAATTTGTTCGCATGGAACGAATAATAACATAGGGTAATTTCTATAGTACAATATAGTATAGTATGATGTCCGTGTCATGCAACGGATAATATTTTTATTTTATTAAATTTATTTTTTAATATTTTGTGAATGCATTTCAATTATATTCTCATGACAAGTTTTATAAAGTTATAACAATCACATTCTCGATAAATGTTAATACTTTCTAATATGTTAATACATTATTCTCTGATCCAAATCTTTTTTTCGGTCGACTACAATCTGATTTTGGGGGTAAAATAACAAGCAAATATATATAATGTAATGACAAGTCATCAAAATTGGCAAGTTTATGAGCACATTCAATTGTTTTTGTTTTCTTTTATTTTGGATTAAGGAGGATGAAAGATGAAATTAGAAGAATACAAAATTAACGGTTGTGATTTATTCAAACAACCGATCTAACTCATAAAACTCCAAGCTCTTTTATTATTTATATAGTATATATAGTATAATTATGAGTATCATAACGCCAATAGATTGATACTCATTAGCTGGAAACGAAATACTCTCCTATATGTTTTGGGCGGCGCTATTATAAGCGCAATATTTCTAATTTTCAGTGCAGAGACAAACTTTTTCTCTATTTTTCCGATTTTGCCTCTAACTAAAACATGTAGATAGATATGCACTGCCAAGATAATTAATGCGTTGTTACTTTGAAAAAAGCAAGCGCTATTTTATGATATGAAATTCTGCTTGTACAAAGAAACTATCAAATACATATAAATGATTTGGCTTGATACATTCTCTTATTTCTCGTCAGAATTATAATTTCGATAATGATCAACGTCAACTATAAAATGTCATTATCACTTAATGATACGAAATTTATGTTTGAAATCATATTGAAAGAGTTACATATTAGTAAATATAAAACAATTATGTCCGAAAGCTGGTATTAAATTGTTACTAAACTATAAAGTATATTGATAATAGAAATGAGTTTGTTTTCCATGTCAAATTTGTTGACATTAGATGTAAGTTGTAATTTATATGTATTAAAAATATCTAATATGCCAAGTATTATTGTATGTATCTAAATCTATACGATATTGAAAGTAAATTGTGTTGCATTTTTTTAATGTAACACAAACTCAAAAAGTTGATATTGTATGAAATTTTTTTAAAATTATGTAATCAAATATTATAAGAGTAAAATGTTCAGCACCAATTAGCACAATATTTTCTAGAAAGGAAAAAAATCATGTTTTCAAAAAATGTTTAACGTATGTTAACCTTGAGTCGATCATTTAATCGTTAAACTTTAAAATGAAATTAAAATATAGTTAAATTGTAATATAAATAAATTTTTAGATCTATTTTTCGAATATGTAAAATACCAATTTATAAAATTTTATGCTTAATAGTAATGGAATTATGAAAGAAATGCAAAAATAATAAAAGTAAAGTACTTAAAAATTTTACATATACAATTACACTATTATATTTCTATATCCAAAATATTTAAAAAAGTGAGAAATTTATAGAGTTGAAACAAGACTTATGGAGTAAGTTCAAATTTTTATTTTTTCGATAACTCAAATTTGTTCTTATTTATCGCTGGTCTTTCTA
The DNA here is from genome assembly GCA_964058865.1 of Eleocharis quinqueflora. Lineage (NCBI taxonomy): Eukaryota > Viridiplantae > Streptophyta > Magnoliopsida > Poales > Cyperaceae > Eleocharis > Eleocharis quinqueflora. Next base: position 42,907 of record CAXKVX010000688.1, read on the forward strand.
AATTACTCACATAGTATAATAAAATGCACCAATAAAACTCCCGTTGAGCTCAATTTCTTAAACAAAATGGACTTAAACCATTTTATTAGCTTGAATAACATTTAATTGTAAAAAACAATTAAACTCATTTTAGTCTAAAAATTACAGTCTAACTTTTTAAATGAAAGTTAAAATTCGTTTTTATTTTGTTTTAAAAAATTACATTTGAATTATGGATTATATTCAATTAGAACCATTTTATACTCATGCCGAGTATATCACAGTTGAAAACGACATGATTGATGTACATTGATAGTCAAATGACAATATGTAAATAATCATTCTTATAATACATACCATATATAATTTGTACAAATGACATTATTGTCCTTATAGAATCAAGCATTGTGTATTAGTATCCTCTAGTTTGAAGGGTATTTTAGTCCATAAAAAAAGTAAGACTATGACCAAATGGAGAACTTCATTTCTTAGGTGCTTTATAAGATAGTATAGATAACATCCCATCTTATTACACATGGCGATATATAATATCTAAATATACAAAAAGGCATAATAATAATAATAATAACAATAACAATATTAATAATATTTTATTTTAATAATAGTAATTTTGTTTTGTAATTTTGCTTCTAGTTTAGTTAAGTTAACAAAAAATTATGTATTTATCATGTTGGTTAGCGTTTGTTGGATGGAAATGTGAGACTCATATGGAGCTACTTATTTTAAACTTATCTTTAGCTTCTTACAACTATGAATCTTTACTAGCGTTTCGACTCGCGCTCCGTGCGAAAAAATTAAATTTTAAAATTTTATATTATAATAATATATTTTAAAAAAAAATGATGAATAGTAAATTTACTGTATTGTGAACAGCGCGCGGTAGGGAACATTTTAAAACTATGAGGAACAGTACTTTTACTGTAGCATGAACAACGTTTTTACTGTAGAAATGAACAGTACCTTCATATCGGAACATGAGTATATTAGATTAAATTAGATAAGCAATAATAAATAAAACTTTGTGAAATGTCTTTTCAAATGTATTCAGGTTTTCTTCTTGGCCAATAATCAAAAGCTGTGTTGCACGAGTGTGGGTGCGCGTATCGTATCCGATACAGTGCGGGTGCGGCGACACGGCATTTTTAAAAAATCGCGGATACGGGTGCGGATATATATATACAATAAAAAATCATATTATATATTAAAATGCTTGAAATTTGTTTTTCTATTCAACTTTTTTAAATATATATTGATACTTGTGAAATAACAAAAAATATATGCATTTGATTAAACACTTTCTTGACAAAAGAGTTCATGTTATATAGAAAATAATATTATACAAATTACGTGGCGTGAATAATATTATATAATATACACAATTGCTTATTTAATATTACTAAAAAACTCAATTTGTATCCGAAACATATCCAAAATGTATATTGACCGTATTCGTCGATCAAATAATATAAAATAATTGGATACTCCACGTGGCGTATCTGATACGTATCCGTATCCGAGGCATATCCGATACGCATACGGCTAGAGAAATGACGTATCCGAGTAACACAGATCAAAAGCAATAAGAAGTACATTCTCTACTCTCCATTCATATATAAAACAAATGAGAGTACTAAATATTGGTTGTTCAAATTTTAACCAAGCTCATATATAATAAACTCATGAGTTTGGCTAGTTATTTTTTAACGGAGAGATAAATTACTATATTATCTGGCCAATTTTGTTAATCAAGTCTAGACACTTGTCTAAACATGTCTATACATGAATTAACCATTGTGTACCGATCAATCAATACTACGATCATATCTCAAATATCATAGAAAGAAACAATGGCAGATGTACATAGATCTAGGTGGGTCACCCTGGAAAAATTATTTTTCAAAATATATCTTTGATATTATACATTTATCAGAAATATTTTAAAAAACATGCTTATAATTTAAAAGAATTAAAAAAAATATGTTTCATTCTAGAATTTTTTTTAAAAAAAAATACACAACAAAACTATGATGTTCAACAAAAATATTATAAAATATACGTATTACTCAAAATTTATCCTCATCTGTCAAAATGCTAATATGTCTCGCGTAAAAATAGAAGTTCGTCGTTTTCTTGAAAGAGCATAAAATTGACAAGAATAAGAAAATAAAATTGGGAACATAAATAATCAGCATCGTTCATTTTGAAATATTAGTGCATTAATTAATTAAACACAATTTTGAAAGTGACACTAATCGGGTTGGACTAATATTTTTGATAAAACAAACTGTTGGCAAGCCCGTTGTATACTCCTAATTACATGATGTCAAATAATAAGTTATATATAGTCATTTCATATAGATTTATTTATTTTAACTTGATATTTTAAAATATATTAATTGACACTTTAATTATGTGCATGCATTTATACTCATATCTTGTCAAAGGAATTATGTGATATCATCACTTGCATATTCAAATATATGCAAATTATATTGGAGCATGGCTAAAATAATATGCATAGTACACCACATAACGTACTATGGGGTCATTTGTATTTAATTTGATCATTAAATTGATATTTAAGTTGCTCAATAAATTCTTCATATCAAAATCTCGTAGGAAATAAAATTTCGTGATTTTTAGAGCTTTCTTGCTATTTTTTAAATATTTTTTAAAAACAGCCTAGAAATGACACTTTTGTAGTATTAAATCTGGATTGTTTTTAAAAAATATTTAAAAAATAGCAAGAAAGCTCTAAAAATCACAAATTTTGTTTTCCTACAATATTTTCATATGAAGAATTTATTGAGCAACTTAAATCTCAATTTATTGACTTATATCTATATGCATAGTACATTATGTGGTGTACTATGCATATTATTTTAGCCATGCTCATTATATTGATATTCACGAACTTCTTCATAAGTAGTATCATATTGAAATTGACACTTTTACGAATTTCGGTCAAGACGGGCTTTGGATATCATTCATAGACAAGCATTTTATGTACGAGAATTGAACATCGGAGACCGTCAAATTAACAACTATGAAATATGAATGATTATGAAACATATTTATTATATTTCATGGTTGGCCATCTAATGTCTTATTCTTTAATAAGCATTAATAAAATTAAATAAAACTCTTATGTCTTTATATGTGAAACATGATCAATATTTAATCTTCATGCTAACCTATGACAATTAGATTTATTCTTAATTATCTTGATTAGAGATATTTGAAATTCAGTTATTCTTGGCTATAATGTTTTACATTCAACTCTTAAACTTCTAAAATGAACTATAAATAAAAGTACTCTAGGAACAATGAAAAATCCATCTATTTATAATACAAATACAGAAACTAGCAATTTGGCTCGGTGCATGGCAAAACACTAACACTAAGAAGATTACTCTTATTCAACTTGATAGCTTCTGTCAAGGTTTCAAAAAAAAATTACTCTTATCTCGCGATATAACGTAAGAAAAATGAGGAATCACCGTTGTCATGATATAAGTTTATCTCCACCAAACATGAACCTTGAAGTTATCCTCACGAAATAAAATATGAAATTAAAGTTAACGTCTTATATATCGTCATACCTAACAAAGAATAATAGAAACAAAATTTCTATTACGTGATTATGCTTATAATTATCTCTACACCAAACATGATCCTTGAAGCTATCCTCACGAAAACAAAGTCATGAAATCAAGGTTTTTTTTATCGTCGTACCTAACAAGAAGAATAGAAACAAAGCTTTATATCGCGTGATTATGTTTACAATTCTTTCTCCACGAAAAAAAGCCATGAAATTAAGGTTAACTTTTTATCATTGTACCTAACAAGAAGAATAGTAACAAAAGTTTATATCACGTGAATATATATGGTTACAATTATCTCTTCACGAAACACGACCCTTGAAGTTATCCTCACGAAATAAATCATTAAATTAATATTAATTTTTCGTGATTGTACCTAATATGGAGAAGAGAAACAAAAATTTCTATCAATGTGACTATGCTTAGAAGTATTTTTACACCAAGCACGATTTTTGAAGTTATTCATGATGTCCGAATAATGTCACGAACATAGGAGTTATCCTCGCACCTAACAAAGAGAATACTAACAAAGTTAACTCTTCTCGTGCTCGTTACCAAAATAAGGTTGTAAAATACTTATTTATTTTCTTTTTATGTTTGGTAGAGTTATAAAATTAAAGAGCAAGAAGATAACTAAAAATAAAAAAATGTGTTATAAACTGGGGGCGGATTTATAAGCTTTTTAAGTCCGGACACAAATCCGCTAAAATCCACTAAAATATCATAAAACTCATTTTTCACTACAAAAATAACTAAAAATATAGTGAAAAATCAAATCCGAACACTTGCCGAACTTGTCCAAACATGACTCTGCCACTGTTATAAACTGTCTATCTACCAAACATGACCTTTGAAGTTATTCTTGTAACCAAATGTCAGCTCTCTTTCATGCGCTATGCGCTTATGCGGTTCAGGTTCAATCATTTTCTTGTGTTTGTTAATTGAGGGAGACATTTTTGAAAAAGAAGGACAGATCACTTCAAACGCTCATAATTTCATTTTTTGACTTCGGTGCACGCAATCTTTCAGAATTTTATTTATTTTTTATCAATGAGGTTTTAGATTTCTAAATCCTGATTATGCATAAGTTTGTGTCATTATTTAAACGAGACATTATCTAAGTTCTGAATTTGTTCACAAGTGATGAAAAATTATACTGAATGACACAAGATGATTTTTTTAAAACAATTATATTTGATTTTTACGTGGACTTGAATATATAATTGATAATTCTGATTTGTTCCTTGTATCATAATTTTAAAATATGTAAATACTAAATAGCGAAATGGATTGCATGTGAGCAAAAGAGAGGCTGGGGCAACGGTGACACACGGAGTGCAGCGAGATGCACACGTAAAAGGTGCTAGAACTGCATAGGAGAAGGACGAAAGTATAAAAATCAAATTATTTGGTTGGTGCCTTGAGGTGGTATGTCTGGGTCTGTTCAGTTCGGGTCGGATTAGTTTGACTGTCGATAGTGTCGAGTTGTTGGGTGAGGTCGGGTTTTGGGTTGTCAGATGTCAACAACTTTATGTTCATGAGTCGGGTCGGTTGAGTTTGGGTCGGATTTATGGTCGGGTCGCCTCGGTCATTTTCGAATAACGGGTCAGGTCGGGCGAGATCGGGTCGACTTTTGGATCAGGCTGCATCGACAACTTTTGAGACTTGTATCGAGTTGGGAGAGATCTGGTCGGATTCGAGTCGGGTTACACCGACAACTTTCGAGTATTATTTTGAGTTTTAAGTTCAATCAAATAAGATCGAATCGGATTACTGAATCGTATTATTAAATCTTCATTTTCTCTAATGTTAATTTGTTAGTAAAATTAGATTATAATGTAGGCAATATATGATTAGATCGATTTACAAGTTGTATCATATCAAGTCGGGTTCTCATGTGTCGCTTCATTTCTAGTTACGGATGAGGTCGGGCTCGAGTCGGATTGAGCTTAGATCGCTCATGAGTCGCTTCGTCTCGGATTACGAATCATTTCGAATCGAATCGGGTTCATATTATGATTTTATCGAAATATCACATCGAATTGAATTCAGATCGAATCGTGTCGGATGCATTTATGGTTGGATCCGATTGTGCCACCTATAGTGGTGACTGGCGACTCTCTAGCGCATCGCATCACCACGTCACCAGTTTCATGGGAACACGTGGAGGGACAAGGGGCAATTTATTTAATAATTCAAAATTAATAACCTACGATATAGATACGGGACTCATGCATTGTTTCTTAGATTTTTCTCATATTAATATTATGATATATCAGATAAATTAAGGTAACAACGGCATTATTGTTGTAATATTTTTTTAATATGGAAATTTTGGAAATTTCAAAAAATATATGTAGCATAAATTATTTCATATTGTGGCTCCACACTTAAAGATAATTATTTTGTTTTAAGAATTAGACTAAGCACTGAGTTCTATCGTATTTATGATCATATTTCGAATTTTAAAATGTAAAAGATCGATTCTAATCGTTGAAAATATTGTTTATACTAAAATTTAATTATGACCAACATAATTATTTTTGATGAAATGCTCATATAGTTTGATATTTTTTGTAGAGTTAGTATTTTACAGTTTTGTTCGATTGCAGTTTCACAATTTTATTGTTTTTGTATATGAGGAGAGATCACGTGACAATTTTGACAATGATATTCAAACTATTCAATACAAAATTGAGAAAAGAAAAAGTATAAACACATTATTAAATTTATATATTAGTTGTGTTTTAAATTTGATGTGATTTTGAGTGTTATTTTATATTCCATCAAACATCAAAGATCATTAATTTTTTAACGATTAATAATGAATGAGATTGGAGTAACACTCAAATTGACACCAAGATTTTTGCTTGGTAGATTTTTCATTTCCCATTTCTGTGAGCCACACCGACTTAACCTCTGCAGAAAGCATGCATAAATAGGCCGTCTCATTCAGTGCTTTCAGCGATCACTCTCCTCTTTCCTCAGTTGTGCTCCTCACTTCATTTTCTCTTCTATTTTCCTTCAATTTCTATTGCTAATTCTAGCCATAGAACCATAGAAGGCAAGAGAAAGTGAAGCAAATACCTTTCCTAATTTCCTTCTTCCAGTTTATTTCGCCTCTCCATATTCCACTCGTCAACTACATAAACCTTCCCTCACGGGCAATCCGAGAAGGTTTTGACCCCAACCAAGTGCTTTATTCTTTTCTCAATTGATTATTGTTTAATTCATCATCAGAGGCTCTCTTCGCTCTATTTCCAAAACTAAAGGAGAGGTTTTTGGGTGGTTGAGTGGGTTTTGAACTGTCTCCATCTGCTTCCCATTAACGGGTGCACGCATGGCCAGTTCATGCATCCGCTTACCCTCCACCGGTGTCGCCGCTGCCAAACCACCACTTCCAAAACCATCTCCTTCTTCATCTCATATCGTGGCAAGCTTCTCCTCGCAATGTTCCACTAAAAGCCGCGGTGCTGATCTCTCGGTGGCCTTTCGGATTGAGTGCCGCTCATCTTTCTCAGCTAATCAACCCAACAGTCTTTACCGGAGCCGATCTGCGGAGTTTGGCCAAGGTGATAGGAAGCAGAGGCAAGTATTGCGAAGGGCAGCCAGTGCCGATTTTCTGTTCTTCCATGACGACATTGAATTTGCGAAGAACCTTGAGGAGTTGGCTCTTGGTGGAAACCCTGGCGATCTCAAAAGAGAATTCAATAAATATTTGGTATCAGAATCAGCTCCCTCCACCTCTTCTTACTCAGGCGCAGTCTCTGCCACCAGTAATCATACATGGGAATTAAGTGGCGGATTTGGGCCCGCGACTATGGCCATCCCGCCAGGTGGAATCGCAAACAATTGTGAGCTTCCGGCATCTCTTCGACTAATAAAACAGAAGAAAAAGAATCAGCGTCTGGCGGGTTGGGAGGAAAGCTTCCAGGAGGTGGGAGAGAGCGCTCGCTGCTCGGTGTATAAGGCCTTCTCGTCCATGGTGTTTATGATCAGTGAATTGCAAAGCTACACTATCCATATGAGGGAAGGGCTCTTTTATGAGGATATACAGCAGATCCTCAGTCGAGTGCAGCAAGACATGCATGCCTCTTTTGTCTGGCTATTCCAGCAAATCTTCTCAAGCACACCAACTCTCATGGTCTCGGTTATGCTCCTCCTCGCCAATTTCACCGTCTATTCCATGACTGGTTCAACTGCCATGGCTGCTCCTATGTCACAGCCACAAGTCAGTGTGGTGTCTGTCGTGGAGAGTAGTACTAATTCTCAGCAGAAGACAAATCTGGCGGGGTTCGATCAGACTCCGGCCGTGAACACCTTCTCTTCTGTAAGGGAAGCATCAGTAAGAGGCAGTAGCGACGGTGGAGGGAAGGTAATTATGCCTGTTGCAGGAGCTGCTGATGATGGTCGATCAGAAGGCCCATCTTCATCTCAGAAGATAACACATGCCGGTTCTGCTTCAACAGTACCTGCAGACGAGGATGTTGCGTCGGTAAGCGAAGAAGATGAGGAGGATGCTTGGAATCATATGGTGGAAGAAGCTAGACAGATGCAAGCCAGTTTCGTAGATGAGTCGTTTGTGGATCCAAATGTTCTGAAATGGATGGTGAATCCGGTGACAGTGGAGGTGGAGCCCGACGCCTACGTTGATTATCAGAGAACTGATCTCGATTATCAGCTGGCTGTCCAGATGGATCCCCATAACTCTCTTCTGCTGGCCAATTTTGCTCACTTTCTCCAGGTTGTTCTCCGCGACTATGAAAGGTATACATCTAATAGTTTCATCCTCCTCTAGGTTTAGGGTAAAATTAATTTTTCTGGTGTTACTTTTTTTAAGTTCATAGTCTAGTATAATTTTCAATTGCTAAGCTGGTCCAATGAGTGTGTCATGTACTAAGATTATAATGTAAACCAGCACAACATGCCCTCAAGCAAAAAGATCAATTTCCTGTTTTTGGTGTTTGAATAAATGTGCAAATCCCTCCAGTATGTATATTAAAATTCTGAAATCTGGTATTGAATTGTGTCCAATTTCTCTTTCTTGAAAGTAAAACGGGCCAACCATGAACTGTTTGATGAAATGCCTAATTGACCAGTATGTGTATCTATCGTTTCGTTTTACTTTGTATCAATATCTTTTAATTTTATTCTTTTTTTGTGCAAAATTGGTGTTCAGAGCGGAGTATTTCTATAAGAAGGCAATAGCATGTGTACCGGTCGATGGAGAAGCATTCATCAAGTACGCCAATTTCCTATGGTTGATCAAGAATGATATAGAAGCCGCAGAGGAAAATTATCTGAAGGCATTAATAGCTGATTCTGGGAACAGTTACCATGCCGCTAGCTATGCTCATTTCCTCTGGAACACCGGCGGTACAGACACCTGTTTCATCTGGTGAAGTTGAAGAAAAGAGGAGAAGTTAAAAAATAAAGAAATAAAAAACAAAAAATAAAAACAAAAAAGAAAAAAAGAAAAGAATAAAAGGAGGAGGAAGAAATGGCGGTGCATGTGCTTGGTGGTAATGGAGGCAAGTTACAACACCGGATTAGAAGGATGCATAGTTTAGGTTCCTGTAGAGATCTAGCAAGTGGGGCAAAGATAAAGATGCTGAAAGAAGGCTGCTAGTGCTGGTATTTTACTGGTACCAATACATCATCAATTCATCATCGACATAGTTCCTATGAAACTTGTACTGATCTGGTACGGGTCCTGGAATTCCGAAGTCTATAGTAAGATTTGGTTTTCGGTTGGGCCCGGGGTGTCTGGTTTATTTAGTGTGTGATGAGCTCTTCTTTTGAGAGATTTGTCTGCTAGGTTGGGGTGGGCTTTGGTGTGGTATGGACTTTTGATTAATCTTTGGTAACTCTTGTTCTTGGTTTGTAGCGAGTGTGTGTGTGTGAAAGAGAGTAGATCCATAAATAGTATATATTTATTGTAACTAGAAAAATAATAAAAAAAAGATATATCAATAGTAATAAATTATCTCCATCCTGATTATGGAGTTTTAGTGCTCTCAATTCTCTTTCTAATCTTTCTGGTTTCTTGGTAGAAACAAGATGACTTATTTACTGGTTATTCTCTTGTCTAATAAGTGTTTAAAAGTAGAGGGCTTTGACCAACAACTTACATTTTATATTTTAACAGCAAGGCCTAATGATCAAAGGTCACGACTTCTAGAAGCTGAAACTGTTCTAAAATTTAATACATCAGAGCACAGACTTACAGTGCTTATACCAGTAAACCAATAGCGGTTAAGAACTAATCAGACACCAAGTAGAACACAAGATTATCTCTGTCGTTGTTCCCTCTCAGTTAACATTTCGTTTAATCCTTGATCTTCTAGACAGTAATTACATTAATAGAGGCAAAAGCCAGAGTTTGTTATGAATTTTTGAAACAAGGTACTGAGAAATTGACTAATGGGGATATTTGATCTAGCCAAATATCTATAGTTATGAATTGTTAATTTCCCTATATAAGGAAACTATTGCTTGGAAGGGCACCCTATATAATAATGTCTATTTTTCTTGAAAAAATTCAGAAGTACAAAATGCAGTGTTGGGGTGACGCACACCAGGTCCAATAATCACAAATACATGCTTAAATTGCTCTACTCGACACATTGATCTGTAATCATCCTGCTGAGAACAGTAAATCTATACTTGCTTGATCTAACTACTGTGCTAGTTGTTGATTGGATGAGCATAGTTGGATGTGTACCAACTGGTACAATGCCAGAGTAATTGATCACAAATGCAATATTTTTTTAGCTTCAGCCTTCTCATCTTTTTCTTTATCCATTTCAATAACTACGACAGCTACTACGACTCTGATTCCGGCTCCTGTAGGACAACTACAGGCGCATGATTCAGTTCATTCGGTCTTAATTTAAGTGTCTTTGCTTATTGTTACTATTAGAACTTTAAAATATGAGCTGTCATTCTGAACTTTGGAATGTTCAGTCTTGTAGGTGCTAGTGTACAAGTGCAACGGACAATTTGAACCCATCGCAAATGGGACATAGTAGCCTTACAAGTGCGTAAAGTATTGAGGAGAATATCTTCTTCTTCTTTTTTTTTTTTTTGAGTAAGCGTTGTGACATTGAATATTAACAAATGGGTGAAGTTATGGTGCTTGCATGCACTGTACTTGTACATCTGAATCCTCCGATATGCATCAGATTTGATGAATGCGAATCTCCACGAATCTCGATGCGCATCGAATGATCCAGATGTGCAAGCACGATGCATGCATAAACACCATAGTTTTGCTCTTGACAAATAATCTCGAGTCGAATTTAAAAATGTGACCTTTCACAGTTCACAGTTCACAGTTCACAGTTCACACTAGAGCAAAAGGTTAGTTCTTCGGTTTTTAACAGTTTAGATTACTCCAAAAAAAAAAAGGAAGTATCAATGTTTACTGATCAGCAACTGTAGAAAAATGTAAGAAATATGCACAAAAATGTGATTGGGTCTCCATCACCAAAAAGCAAATTTGACAATATGGTTATTGCAAGTTTTTAAGAGGTCTATAATTCTATTGACCATCTCTCTCTCAACTTGAGCTGATTGGATAAGAGGTAGAGTAGTCGACTTCAAATACACTGAAAATTTACAATGAAATTAATCTCTTCTTCACATTTTTAACAGATAAATGAAGGCAGTAACTGCATTACAAGAGAACTCATACTTGATTACACTGGAAAAGTCGATTTTTTTATTCTATGCATACATACTGCTATTTTTATCCATCCAATTGCTTTCGGTGCATCCACCTAGTACCATGTTCAGATCATTGATGGGTTATGGTATGGTACACATAATAATCAGACAAATGCATGAGTTCCATTTTTGAAACCTGTTAATACACATAAGCCACACAGAAAATTCTAAATTGAGGGAGGGGGAGATGACATTGTCATGCATCTATTCATGTATCCCATGCCTGTTGCTCTGATTGATTGTGTTTATTGAGTCATAGTGTGGCCCCACACCTACTCCTAGCCAATACACTCCTACAAGGATGGAATCAGAATTTCCACTCCAGAGTGGCAAAATTTAAGATTTTTTCTAAAGAGAGGCAAGCATTAAATTTTCTAAAATATACATGATATATTTTGTAATTTTTTTTTCCAGACCTCTGGTTCTTACATGCTCCATCTCTGCACTCCTAGTGTCTTTCTTGTTGAATAAATTAGTAACTAAATACATATATTGATTTGCTGATTAGTAGGTAGAGTATAAGAGCAACTGAATTTACTTTAAAAAAATTCATTTTGTCAGTTTGTCCTCTTGTGTTAATGATACACTGTAGTGTAGGCTCTTACATAAATTGAACTGCAATTTGGAATAATGCCAAGTCACTATCATGCCTGAGAATTACATGGCTTGAACTAGTTCAAACTTCAAACAAGCACTCAACTAGCTAGACCTGTCTGTCATGCGACATTTTAATTAATTTGCCAAATCTACTTGTTTGAAGTACTAAACGAATCTCAGATAACTGATTAGGTACATGAGAGAGACGGTTTCAAGTGGCACATGATCAGTTTGAATTATTTCTCTCAGACTTTCGTTTTAATGTGAATAACAAAATAATAGCATAAGTATTAATTGATAGATTCTTGAATAGTGCGAAATCATTTTACTCTTTTACCGATACAGATCGTATTCGATAGGACGGACATATATAAAATTTTTTCGTTAACTTATTGAATATGAGTATGAGTAATGTTTTTTTTGTTAGTTAAACGAATAAGAATATGAATAAAGATTATTTCATAACTATTATCTTATAAGATCAAAATGATATAATATATATAAATATAAATAAATGAATATGTATTATTTTAAAATCTTTAAGAATTATTAATCAATTAATAATTTTGGTTTTGTATGAGACCACCAAATTAATTGCATTCTTTTCAATAAAATTCTTAATTTTCAACATAACATTATAACGTCCGTCTCTTGAATTCTATCGAAATTAATTTCAGCAAACTCATTAATGTTCCTATCTTCTCCCTTTGGAAAATTGATCTTATGATCGTATCAATGTTTCGTATTGTGTTATGATATATTATGAAAGCAAGACCTGAGATTCCTGTTTTTTTTATTTGGATTTTCTTGTCATACCAACTTGAATTGGAATTAATTGTATATTTAAATGAATTTTATAATATTTGTTTTTTTATTAATATATGTAGTATGATTGTTTTTATGTATTATCCGTAGTCCTCATAATATTACTGATAGTATGTGATATATTAATTATATAACACATAGTTCAAACTTTATTTATTGAATTTGGTGTCTCAATTTTAATAATCTCTCAAATGAACAAGTGTGATCTTTTTTATTACATATATCTGTGAATCTGCAGATTGCTTAACCTTTTTGTCTTTTCTTTCGTATTTCTTAAACAATTCGGTCCACCAGTGATACCAACAAGTAACTTAAGCGATGTTCACCACAATTACTTCGTGTCTATCTCGACTTAAATCACAGTGTCAAATACAGTTGGATGACATGAATTAGACTCTGAATATATATTTTGGAAATTACACGGGAGTGTAATTATACGTGCATATTTCCAAATAAGTTACCTTTATTCTTTACTTTAGTGAGGCCAAAATTTTAAAGAGAGAAAACACTGAGATTCAAAATATAATTTGCATATATCATACTTGTTACATAGCATATAACAAAAAATAAAATCAAACTCCCATATTTTACTTAAACTATTATAAAATAGTAACTACACTCATATGAGCAACATGCTCATTAAACTTTTTAAGTGGTAGCTCTTTTATAAGTGGATCTGCAATTATGAAGTCTATACTAATATGTTTTATCTTTTAACTCATTGTTATGCACTTTCTCTTTTATTCAGCTAGTAAACTTATAAAATTACTTTAGCCTTATAAGTTTCTAGTATTATCATGCATGATTTATTTATTGTCACAACATAACTTGAATGATCTCTATATTTAGTTCATTACATGTAGAAAAGTGACAGCTTTATGAAACCATGCATTGACATCAGATTTGGTACATTTGATGGCCTGCAAAACTTTTCTAATATCTGATACGTGAGTATATAGTCTTTTGTTTACTATAAATCATTTAAGATCTCTTATATGCATTCTAAAAGATTTTATTATAAATATTTTTAGTTTAATTTTCTAAGTATTTTCTTAATCACGTTAGCATACGACACAATATTTTGACGTCTGTAGACTAATATATATCTAACGCATACATACATAAGACATATAAATATTTAGACTTTATACATTATTTTTACTTTTTAATCAATTAGAGTGTTTTACGGTTATTTTGTTAACATGCATTGTCGCTGATAAGGATGTCCAAGTTAAGGTAAAATAAAATAAAAATAAAATAAACTGTCAATAACAAACCAAAAACTTTTTTGAACTTATATCCGTGGTAGTCAATTAATTACTACGCTTTCACTTTCTTGTTGATACCAAGATCCTCAAAAACAAAGGTTTATCGTAGTCTTGAAAAAAAACAAAGGTTTATCGTACCAGTAATAAATTACTTTAGACTTGCAGACTATGACTTGCACCTAATGTCGACAGCTACCTTTAATTTGACAAATCAACGTTGAACTGCCAAAAATGTTTTTAATTAGGAAATTAAAATATATATATATAATCACTAAAGTGCTGCGGAAGATTGAAAATGAGATTTATATGTTTTTAATTTACGTGATTTAATACTTTTTATTTGAAATTAAAAAATTGAACGATTGAACCTATATACAATAATAATAATGATCGAGGAGATAATATATATGGAATGAGATTTTCTACGGCGCAACACAAATACCGTGCGTGCTGTGCAATAAATCTCAGTCTTTAATTTGCATCGAGATTCGTACAAGCTAAATTTTATAATATCACTCTCTGAATTAAATCTGAGCCGTTCGTAGCCTACAACGCAGAAAATCTTAGACATTCATTTCTGCTGCACAGCGGAGAATCTGCTTCCAATATATATATAGTAAAGTAAAACAATAGAAGTAAATGACACGTTAAACCGTTTTTTCAGGTCATTGTCAAACTAAGATGATATGAAGGGGCGTAGATTAGGGGTGTAAACGAGCCGAGTTGAGGCGAACTCGAACTTGGCTCGTTTATTAACGAGCTGGCTCGGCTCGTTACTATAAGTGGTCACGAGCTGAAACTCTCAACTCGAGCTCGGCTCGTTAAGGCTCGAGCTGGCTCGTTTGTAACTTGTTTGCAAGAAAAAAATGATAAAATAATTAAAAAAAATAATAAAATTATAAAATCGTGAAAATTCTATATGGTAAAGATCTATTTAGAGATGGTGGTAACGAATTCGACGGTCCAGATTAACTCGTTAAGGTCTCGATATTTACACGAGCCGAGCTTGTCACAGCTCGAGATCAACTCGTTTACTAACGAGCTGGCTCGGCTCGTTAACACTCGAGCTGTTAACGAACGAGTTGTTAACGAGTCGAACACGAACGAGTCACGAGTATTTTGTGCACCCCTAGCGTAGATAGACTGATATAGACAGTGACATGTACATGGTGGCAGAGGTGGGCAACACCGTACCCCCTGCCACACAAAAAAAATCAAAAGTAGCACTAGAGTTTCATGCATTTTTCAAAACAGTTTACAAATATACGTTTATGTTGAGGAAAAAAACTTCCAATATTGGATCTCGCTCTACATTCTTTTTCCAAATTTATGCTCTTGTTGGTATATCCGTCAACAACGCGTCGTTTAATCGTTCATGGGAACTAAACGATATATTAACGAAATGATAATTCATTTCGTTCCACTAACAAACACTCAAACAGTTCACGAAATTAACATCTGTTTTGTTCTGTAAACGGAACGGATAACGAAATAAAGTTGTTCTGTTTTGTTTATTTCGTTATTTCGTTAAAGATTATGTATGTTTGGAATTATTTGAATTCCAGAATTTATACGACAGAGAAAAAGAGAGGTGTAAGAGATCATTAAGCATCGCTGAACAACACAATCGAACACTTGAGTTCTGCCACAAAAGATCTCTTGTATCGCAACCGAGTTTGTTAGGCCGTTATGCTGTGAGCGCTTAGATCAGGAATTAGTTGAGATCGTAGCGTTGAGATTAATTGGGAAGTTTCAGGAATGTTCTGAAATACCTGTATACAGCTGTAACTAGTGGCTAACTCTATAAATATACGAATTGTAAATGTAACAATGTGAGATCAAATATAATTCATTCTATCAAAACATCTTTCTCTCTCTCTTCTCTCCTCTACTCTTCTCATCTTCTCTCTTCTATACATTCTTACCATTCTCAAAGATTTTATGATATCAGAGCCAGAGATCTACAATGTCGATTCCAGAAACAACTTCTCCAACCCCCAATTCTTCTTTGATCACTGTTCTTGCTTCAGATCCAGTCGTGATAATCTCAATCCCGATTGCAATGAAGCTCACAATCTCTAACTACCTCGCATGGCAAGCTCAAGTTCTACCTATAATTCATGGCTACAATCTCTCTAAATTCATCGAATCTCCACCTCCTTCTCCTTCATTAACCTCTCCGGCAGGTCAATTTCAGGTCAATCCTGAATTTCTCCAATGGCGTCACCAAGATCAGCTTCTTCTAGGCTGGCTTAGGTCATCTTTATCTGATTCAGTTCAAGCTCAGGTCGTATCCTCCTCCACGACTCTAGAGCTCTAGATCACTCTTCAAAAGCAATTTGCATCAACTTCCAGCTCTAGAAGACTTGAACTGAGGCGCCAGATCCAGGCGTGTCAAAAGGGCAACTCGACTTGCACAGAGTATCTCAACAACCTTTGACGCATTGCTGATGAACTAGCCTTTGTAGGAGCTCTGATTTCTGATGAAGAGCTGGTGATGCAAGCAGTTCAGGGTTTAGGCACTGAATACAACCCTGTCGTGGTGGCTGTCAATGCTGCAGCTCACCATAATCCTTTCTCTTTCTCTGATCTTCATGGCCTGCTTGTCAGTCATGACTTGCACAGAGTATCTCAACAACCTTTGACGCATTGCTGATGAACTAGCCTTTGTAGGAGCTCTGATTTCTGATGAAGAGCTGGTGATGCAAGCAGTTCAGGGTTTAGGCACTGAATACAACCCTGTCGTGGTGGCTGTCAATGCTGCAGCTCACCATAATCCTTTCTCTTTCTCTGATCTTCATGGCCTGCTTGTCAGTCATGAAGCTTTGCTCAAGAGTCAATTACCTGTCACTGTTCCTTCTGCCTTCTACACAACAAATGAATCTTCTAATTCTCCAACTGCTTATTACACAAACAATGGATCAAAAAACAGTTACAAACCAAAACCTAATACAACTTACTTCAACAACTCTCCTCCTCTTCTTTCCAATCCTAGTTCTGCTACAAATAGGTCTCATCTCAGGCCTAATACTAGCATATCTCCTCAGAACAACACTCAGTTCTCTGGATCTCGCATCTCTTGTCAGATTTGCTTTAAACCAGGTCGTACTGGCAAGTTATGCTATAGGAGGTACAATTCTGACCCTGAGTGGCAACCTAATCCACGATTTCAAGCCTACAATGCTCAGGTCTACAATGCTCATGTCTTATCTCAAGCTCCATCAGCTCCAGTCCCAAATGATGCAACTCCTGCTACCATACCTAATTCATCCTGGCTGCTGGATTCTGGAGCAAACAGCCATATTACCACTGACCTGAACAACCTCTCAAGCTTCTTTGAGTACACAGGACCTGACAAGCTTCTCACAGGAAATGGTAAAGGTCTTACCATAACTCACATTGGTTCATGTGTACTCACTGTGTCCAGTCTCTCAGTAAAATTAAATAATGTATTGTTTGTGCCTAATTTCTCAACAAACCTCATCAGTGTCTCAAAACTACTTCTGGATAATCCAAGTATCTCTCTTAACTTCTCCTCTTCTTCATGTTTTCTCAAGGACCAGCTTCTTCACAGTCCACCACTATAAATAACTAACTCAAATGGACTGTTCATGCTTCAATTGAAGTTAATACCTCAAGCTTTTCATGGCATTAGAGCTTCTCCAAGCATCTGGCATGCTAGATTCTGTCACCCATCTACTGCAATTACAAATGAATTAGTTAATACCTTTCAATTACCTTGTAATAAAGAGAAATTTGTTACATGCCTTGACTGTTTCCAAGAAAAATCTCACAGATTACCATTTTACCCTTCCACTAGTAGTTCTGTTTTTCCTTTACAATTGGTCCACTCTGATGTGTGGGGCCCTTGTTCAGTTGTGTCAAATAATGGATACAAGTACTATGTAACCTTCATAGATGATTTCTCCAAGTTCACTTGGGTCTATTTCCTGAAGCAAAAGAGTGAAGTCACACAAATCTTTTCTAATTTCAAACTACAAGTTGAGAATATATTAGGCACAACAATCAAAACACTGAGAACTGACGGTGGCACTGAATATAAACCCATTACCACTCTTTTCCCACAGCTTGTACATCAAACAAGCTGTCCATATACTCCTCAGCAGAATGGCACTGCTGAGAGGAAGCATCGGCATATCATTGAGCTTGCTTTGGCAACAATGGCACATGCCTCCATCCCTCAGCAGTACTGGGATGAGATCTTTGCCAGTGTAGTCTACTTGATCAACAGACTACCCTCTGACCACAAAATACCTTACAAAACGATCTTCAACAAGGATCCTGATTTAACATCTCTAAGGGTACTAGGCTGTCTGTGCTTTCCACTGACAAGACCATATAACTCAAGCAAACTTGAGCTTAGGTCTGTCCCTTGTGTGTTCATGGGCTATGCTTTCTCTCAAAAGGGCTACAAATGTTTGCATTTGCCATCAAACAGGATGTATGTCTCTCGACATGTGCAATTTGAGGAATCTACATTTCCTTTCAAAACTATACAACCACAACCTTTTGTTCATGAGCCTCAATTTATCCCTTCACCTATTCAACTGCCTCTACTCACATCCACATCTCTTCCTCATACTCATAACCAATCATCAACTTCATCTTCTCAACTCTCAACCAATGCTTCAACACCTCATATTGATCAACCAGAGCAGACTGTTTCAACTGCTTCTCCAATTTCACCAACTACTTCACCAGTCTCACCACCACAACAACTCATCACCCCGGCACCTTCTCACACAATGGTGACAAGGACAAGGGACAACTCACGAAAGCCCAGGGTCTTTAATGATTATGTTGCCCACTTAGCCTCTCTAGAGTCAAAACCAACTTGCTTTTCACAAGCAAAATCATCTTCTCAGTGGAGAAATGCTATGGCTGCTGAGATGAATGCCTTAGCTACCAATAACACATGGTCACTTGTACCCTTGCCTCAAGGACAACAACCAATTGGTTGTAAGTGGGTTTACAAGCTCAAGAGAAAGGCAGATGGCACCATTGATAGATACAAAGCACGTTTAGTGGCCAAAGGGTTCAACCAGATTGAAGGAGTCGATTATTTTGACACTTATAGCCCTGTGGTAAGACCAACCACAATTAGGGTTATCATGTCACTTGCTTTCTCATCTAACTGGCATTTGAGACAACTAGATGTACACAATGCTTTCCTCCATGGAGATTTGCAAGAACAAGTTTTCATGAGTCAACCTCCTGGATTTGTTGATCAAGCATTTCCTGATCATGTCTGTCTACTGACCAAATCTCTTTATGGCCTCAAACAGGCCCCTAGGGCCTGGTTCCAGAAGCTGAACACAGCTCTTCTAACTCTTGGCTTTAAAGTTTCCACCTATGACCCTTCTCTCTTTATTCAAAAAACAGCAACACATGTCATCCTGATTCTTGTTTACATTGATGATATCATCATCACTGGTAGTGATCAGCAAGAAGTACAGAACTGTATTTCTAAACTCAGTTCTCTGTTTGCTCTCAAAGATTTGGGTCAGCTGAATTTTTTTCTTGGAATTGAAGCTAAGTTTTCTGAGCAAGGTCTTACTCTCACTCAAACCAAATATGTCATGGACCTGTTGAAGAAGGTCAACATGATTGAGGCTAAACCTTGTCTCACACCCATGGCAGTTGGTACCACACTATCCAAAGATGATGGTCCACTTTTTGAAGATGCTCAGCTTTTTAGAAGTGTAATAGGGGCATTGCAATATGCAACCTTGACCAGACCAGATATAACCTTTGCA
Source organism: Eleocharis quinqueflora (assembly GCA_964058865.1). NCBI lineage: Eukaryota > Viridiplantae > Streptophyta > Magnoliopsida > Poales > Cyperaceae > Eleocharis > Eleocharis quinqueflora. Next base: position 62,704 of record CAXKVX010000688.1, read on the forward strand.
GTCAACAAGCTCTCCCAATTTATGCATCATCCTATTGTACCACAATGGAATGCAGCCAAAAGGGTACTGAGATATCTGTGTGGTACGCTTCACCATGGCATTCACATCACCAAAAACTCCAATAATCAAATTCATGCCTTCAGTGACTCTGATTGGGCAGGAGACTATGATGATAGGCGCTCAACATCGGGTTTTTGTGTGTATCTGGGCAATAACTTGATTTCTTGGTGTGCAAAAAAACAACCAACAGTTGCTCGATCTAGCACTGAGGCTAAATACAGGTGTCTTGCACTTGCCTGCACTGAGGTGATGTGGCTTCGCAATCTCCTTCAAGAACTTACAGTTTCAAATCTTCAGACACCAATTCTTTGGTGTGACAACATTGGTGCAACGTTTCTAGCATCAAATCCTCAATTCCACGCTCGTACCAAACATATTGATATTGATTATCACCTAGTCAGAGAACAGGTACAGGATCACAAATTGAAAGTTCGTTTCCTGTGCTCAGCTGATCAAGTAGCAGATTGTATGACCAAACCACTTCCATTACCTCGTTTCAACTTGTTACGAGACAAGCTCACTGTGATTTCCATCACATTGGCTTGAGGGGGGTGTGCAAGAGATCATTAAGCATCGCTGAACAACACAATCGAACACTTAAGTTCTGCCACAAAAGATCTCTTGTATCGCAACCGAGTCTGTTAGGCCGTTATGCTGTGAGCGCTTAGATCAGGAATTAGTTGAGATCGTAGCGTTGAGATTAATTGGGAAGTTTCAGGAATGTTCTGAAATACCTGTATACAGCTGTAACTAGTGGCTAACTCTATAAATATACGAATTGTAAATGTAACAATGTGAGATCAAATATAATTCATTCTGTCAAAACATCTTTCTCTCTCTCTTCTCTCCTCTACTCTTCTCATCTTCTCTCTTCTATACATTCTTACCATTCTCAAAGATTTTAAGAGGTAAAAGTCATTTTCATTTACTGCTCATTTCTCACTCTAATCTTGTGAACCCCTAGTCGTTCTTCTTCTATCTCATTCTCTCGGCCTCTCTCTATCTCCATTGATGATCATATCAAAGTATCAAACACATGTCTTTCCCTCTTCTCTCCACAAAACACATGGTGTGCATCGCACCCCTCTCTGATGTTCTTCCCTCTCATGTCTGCTCTAAGATCGAAGCAGCCTCTATGTTCTCTGATGTTCTTTCCCTCTTTGATGAGTTGCATATCATTCAGTCATATTCGTAGGCATTTCTTCACTATTTTCAACCCTCTGAATGAGATCAATCCTATATAGGCAAGGTGGGTCCTAATGAGAAGAAGAGTAGTAGTGGAACTAAGTCATGGTATTGTACCATGACTTAGTCATTTGTTATCTGATTAGAGAGGTAATTGGAACAATCACATTGATATGGCAAAATATCAGAGAGATTCTTGTTGTTTTGATGTTTTTTGGCTTGGGGTAATTCGAAATGGGTTTAAGGATAATCAGTGTGTTATTTCTTTTCTGATTTGGATGTCTTTTTTTCTGATTTTTCTGGTTTCAGATAATTGGAAAGAGGGAACGATAATGATTTATTGTATTGAATAAAACACGAAGTGAATCAAATGACGCTGGTACAAAATTTGTTGTTACTGGTACACTGATGCTGGTTTTTATTGTGATTTTCTATTTTCTTCTGATTTTGGATAGTATTTCACACTGCAAGTTGAAAAAAACGATCAGATTTTATAACATTTTGATTGTTTGTTTCGTTTGTTTAAACGCAACGATTAAAGCAACTATTTCCATTTCCATTTTCATTTGAATAACGAAATAATTAACGCAGAAAAAAAATTAGTGAATAAACTAAATAATTAACGACTAAGGTGACCGTTTGTCACGTTAGACAGGTCTCTATGTAGAACTGTAACTTAGATTTCTTTGAACGAAAAATTACAAATGTACTTTTTCCACAAAAATAATTGCTAAATTAGACCTTGTCCAACTTTTTGGCCTCCCTGTGGGAATCTCTGGCTCCGTCCCTCGAGTAGAGAAGCTGTGGTCCCTCCAATTTTTTTTTTTTAAAGAGTTCATACATTATAAGATTAGCTGGTTAAATGATGTAAATTCTCTACTTGATAATTGGTCTCTTTATAATCCAAATACAGTTTCGTCTCTGCTGAAATGTATGAGATAAATCATCTTTCCTGCTTAAAATACAACTGCAACAAATATTGAGCTCTCTTTTTTTTTCCCCGAAAAAACAGGTTAGAAATGCTGCCAACTTTTTTTTATGTCTTCTCGGAAGTTACAAATATTTAGCTTTAATGGGTAGAATCTGTGGTTAAAACTCTTAAATTCGACAATTACCATGTTACTTGTGCAACACATCACATATGTAATGTTGCTCTACATGCAGTGGCGGAGTCACGTGCATAAGAATGCAGCAGAATTCTTTTGAATTATTTTTAAAAAATAATCATATATATTAAGTTTTTCTCAAAAATGAATATGTATTGAAATTTTTTGTACAAATGATCATATAAAATATTTTTTTAAGAATAATCATCATTTCAAACTCACTGAAAAAACGTAAATCTTGAATTCTTGACGATAATCCTGAATCCGATTTGTTTATATTCCAATAATTATCATTTCAAACCCATGAATATAAACACCATTTCAAACCCACGAATATAAACAAATCTTTTCAGACTACATGATAGCTTCAATTTGGGCTTTTTCTATGTAGAAGAGGCGTGTGGAAATTGGAATATAAACAAACCGGACTTCGCTTCAATTTGGGCTATTTCTATGTCACAAAAGACTTGACCCATTTATATAGACTTTCGAATTTCGTGTACATTCAACGCTGTACGCTGTATGCCTGTATTCTGTCAACTAGGCAACAAGCCTTGTAATTGAATATCTCTCTAGTTTTTATTTTTATTTTTGGATGCGTTCATTATTATTAGAGGTCACAGAAACTCGACCAGATCCGATTCGAAAAACTCGTTCGATCCGATCCGATCTGAACCTGACTCGATCCGATATTTGAACAAAGTCAAATTAATTCGAATCCGACTCGACTCGACACGACCTGAGATGATCCGTAACCCGAGACAAAGCGACACATAAGCGACCTGTAACCCGAGATAGCGCAACACATGAGGACTGAACCCGACCCGACTTGACCTGATGCAACTTGTAAATCGATCTTATCCTATCTTGCTTACATCATAATATAACTTTACTAACAAATTAAAATTACTTATCACATAAACGAAAAACGATTAAATCGATCTTATCCTATCTTGCTTACGCCATAATCTAATAGTCACGTTGTTGGCCATTTGTGTCAATATTTTGAAATCTTCGATCTTAATTGAGCTGATGATTTGACCTTTTTTGTTGTTATTTCTTATCAATTGTGATAAGTAATTTTAATTTTACCTTTTAATGGATAACTAGTAAAGCACCCACAGTTTGTTCTCGGAAAGGAAAAAACATTTACTAAATTTAGCTTTAAACAAGGTATTTTCTTGGTACAATTATCTTCCAAATTGTTGATATTGGAAAATTTTCATTTATAAATTTGTTTTGAAGTTACTTTCATTTAGAAATGAGAATCATAAAGAAGTAATGCAAGTAAAACTAATTGAAATTAATACGAGACAATGGAGATCTCCATGTATTTTAGCAGAGCCTCATTGGCTCAATTACACAAGATATACAAGATATTAGATCGATAAAACCATTTGTTGAAATAAAGGATGTATATATTATAAAATTGTTGGTATTTATTGAAACTGTCAGAATTTATTTTTTCTGAAAAAAGTTATTAGCTAGAGTGCAACTAATAAATGTGTACTGAAATGGATTGAGGCAGATTTTAAGAAATAATACTAACTTCAAGTAGTCTGAAAAGATAATTTTATATCATGACGCACAAGCAAGCTGTTTTTACGATTATTTGTGTTCATGTACTCAAAAACGGATTCAGAATTTTCGTCAGTGAAATTATCTGCACCACTGAGTGCATGTGGCTCCGTCACTGCATGTACTTAGGTATCCTACTTCAGAACTCATTTCTTAGATGTCGATATGAAATTATTGTTGATACTTTTACCAATACGCAGCATGCATGCTAACTGTTGCAAATTGCAATAAATTTAAACAGATTGAAATAAATAAATCAGAAAAAAAGTTTTTGTAAAATTTTCAATGTTTCTATTTTCCTTTTTAGTGGATTAAACAGTGACAAATCCCCAAATAATAATTATAAAGAGTAAGGAGACTATTCGGACCATATATGATCCGGAGCAATCCTGAGCGACTTTGCCCCCTCTAAGTTGGTGTTCTATTTAGTCTTAAGAAAATGTTCCGTCGGTTCGCGCATCGATTCCATCATCGATACGTACTGAACGTGTTTAGTTAAGTTACGACGAAAATTTATTTTGCTTATTATGCATGTTGTTTTGATTATTGTGCATGTTGTTTTTTATTATTATGCATCTATAACATGCATACAAATAATGTGCATAAAAACTTAATTAATTTGAATTTTGCATGTTAATTATATTATTATGCATTTGATAGTATTTATATTCATATTTTTATCATAAATGTTAATTATATTAGATAAATGTATTATTATGCATGTTATTCATATTATTTTGAATGTTCATTACATGCAAAATAACAAAAAATATGCATAAGAACCGAGTAACTTGCATAACAACAAGAACAATTTTCAAAATGAATGCAACTGAATTCGTCCAGTCTGCATCGATGAGCATATCAAACTTCGTTTTCAGTCAAACGTCCAGTACTCAATTATATGAATAATAACAAAAAAACATACATAATATCAAAAACAACATTCAAACTAAACCTGACTAAATCCGACTGAAACCGTCCTGTTAGAATCGATAGAAGTATCGATTACGGATCGATATATAAGCTCCCTTAACCTTAATATGTGCTCCCTTTAACGGCTCATAATTATATTGCTTTATAACCCTGCTGTATTTGTGGAAAGAAACCCGAATTTAAGAGCGGTGTTAGCCCACGATCCATATAGGCGTATAAATTACAAAATCTAGAGACTTGATCTTTCATCCAAGGATCAGAGACAAGTCGGACAAGCGCACTGTTCTACTGGAATTGGAGCGAATCAAGAAAAGTTAAATGATAGGAAAAGGTAACGGTAACCCCTCTCCTCCCGGGAATATAGCACTACAGCTGACCAGCCTCTTCACATTCCTCGCCCCTTCCTTCTCTCTCTCTCTCTCTTTCTAAAATTTTGCTTCCTTTCTTGGATATCAGTGCTTCTTTGTGCTAAAATGGAAGCATCGTTTTGTTTGAGAGAGCTGGTAGAGAAGAGATTCCAGCCACAGCGTTCATCCACTATTTTCAAGCCGCTCGAAAGATTTCTCTCGAGTTCTTCCAATATAACCAAACCATCATGTCATACAAGCGACGGAGAAGATGCTTCCAGTTTCTATTATGACGGGGCTGTGAATCTTTTTAACACAATTGGTGCAGTTCCTAGTGGCATATTGCTGAATAATTCGAGCATGTATGAAGGATTTGTCTGTTTCAGTGGTACAAGTATGGCGGCATTACCGATTGATAAGATGCATGCAAACACATCCTTTTCTTCCTCATCTTCTTCATCTAATTCTAGTGCAAATCCAACTGTGAGCAACATAATCAAAGGGCAATGGACTGCTGAAGAAGACAGGTTACTTTATTCACCAGTTCTACTGATAGTTCAATTTTTATCGTACGTGTGTGAGTAAAAATAAGATTAAATACTAGAATTCATTAAGTGACTTGTGTTCTTACATGTTTTCTCTAGGATGCTGCTTAAGCTGGTCAAGCAGCATGGAGTGAGGAAATGGTCTCAGATTGCAAAAAATCTGGTAGGTAGGATTGGCAAGCAATGCAGAGAAAGATGGCATAACCATCTTCGACCAGATATCAAGGTTCAATCTATTACGAACTTGTGAAATCAGTTACAACTGTCTAAACACTGTCTTTTCTTTTAAGAAAAAAAATACCATACTATACATGCTTCACTTTTGTTAAAAAGTTTAGCGAGGTGAATTTCTTTAATATTTAGTTGTGTTGTAGTTTTCCCACAAATAAAAACGATTGTAAGTTTGTAAGTTGTAACAAATCACATTGCCCCAGCAGATCAAAGATTACTCAAACCAGACTAATTTACCTATCTTAAGTGTCCTGTTAATTATAGTTGTTATAATTTCTGACATGACATGTAGACGGTCTCTTCATTGTGAAATATAAGATCAAGGTTCACCTTAATTGTTATTTCGATTAAATGCTGATATATCATGCACTTCTAAATCTGAGGTTATTAAATTTTAAATAATTTCCTTTTGTAATCAATGATTAGAGCAATTATTAGTATGAAAACTTCTTTCCTGAAATTCAGAAAATCATAAATAAATTTATTCAACTTCTGTTTTCAACTTTTCATGATGCAGAAAGAAACTTGGACAGAAGAAGAAGAGAAGCTGCTCGTAGAAGCGCACAAGAAGTATGGAAACAGATGGGCAGAGATTGGAAGGCACATTCCTGGTAGATCTGAGAACTCGATCAAAAACCACTGGAACGCGACCAAAAGGAGTCAGAATGCAAAGAGAAAGAGCAAGAAAAAAGCCGGCCAAGGTGCGAAATCTCGTTCGTCCATCCTGGAAAACTACATTCAGACCGAGATTACTAAACCCCGCTCAATGGCTACACCTCAATTTAACCTCAATTATGATAGTGGTTTACATGCGTCGACTGTGTTAGACGCAGAAGAATTGTGTCAGCGCATGTCACCCACACAGTCAATTCTAAACTTCTCAGCAGGTATGCAACATGAGAACACAGATAAACTTCTAGGGTTTTCTGGTTTGGAAGATGAGGATTATCTCCTTTCTGGTGATGATACTAGCATGTTGCTAGCATCGCCCGAAGCACCTAGCTTGCCGTTTACGGAGGAAACCGATGACCGTTATCAAATTTCGGATGATTATTTCTGTAGCAATTCACAGCATATCAGTTCACAGGTGCCTGAATGTAGCAGTAGTACCCCTATAGACACAATTTGTGGCAGGGGAGATATGGATCTGATGGAGATGGTGACGTGGCAAATGGCGCAGACATCTCAGTATCAACAGAGCACGAGCAGCAGCAACGGTAGCGTCTAATTGGGTCAATTAATTAATAAAAAATAGAGAAGTAGTTTGTAATATGGTCAAGCCTCGTTATTCTTGCCATTTTAGTTTTAGGATTGTTTGTTTGTTAGCTTAATTTCATGAGTGGATGTAACGTGTCACAACACAAAGAGCTGCTAGCTGTTTGGTGCCTTTTTAAGATTTGGAAGAAGAAAAAAAATGTTTCGTGCTCATGAAGACCAAAATTAGACTCGTGAATTAATTGCAATACTAGATAATTAGTCACCGCTAGTTTAAGATTTTTTACTAATTAATGAGTCAACAGTAGTATTTTAAGAAAAATATGATTCGTGAATTATATATTATTTAAGTACCATGATATCAATCAAAATAAGAAATATATAGAAAATTACTTTTTTAAAGGAGATAAGGCTTTGCTCATCTCAAATTTATATATTAGATGAAACTATGTACAAAAGGGTGGAAAGAAAATAGGAAAAGAAGATAGGAAACTAAGAAAAAGAGAAAAACTAGAGAAAAATGGGCCAATGGATAAATTAGAGATTCCTAATGTCGTCGTAGTATTCCTCATTCAGTTAGCATACTAGTTCCATATCTGCATCGTTACGAGTCCGATTTGTGGAGTAGAGTTCTCAGATGTGCGTTTGTTACGTGTCTTTCATATCACCAAGAGTGTTGTTTGTACAAAAGTGTCCCCTGCTTTTGAGCAACTCTTTCTGGGGATGTCCTTATTGTTTAACTAGAAATCAAGAATCGTGTCTTGGTGTGACTGGATTCTACCTGGTGCGAGGTGATTCCATAACCCAACTGAAAAAGGGCACGTGATGAACAATTGCTAGTGGACTCTGGAGCTCTAGTGCGGCATAAGACACATGAGTCGTCTTGTAGGCAGCCAATTTTATGGAGGTTTTGCTTTGTCGGTAATTTATCCTTAAGTAGTGTCGAGACAAAGATTTTTACTTTCAATGGTGCCCTTGTTCGTCATATTAGATGAGTATTGTCGAGACAGATTTTTACTTTCAATGGTGCCCCTGTTCGTCATATTAGATGAGTATTGTCCCGACACGGTTCATCTCCAACTTATTGTGTCCTCGTCAATTTTCGTGGAGGTTCGAAGGAATGAGAGTTAGGATAAGATATTCCTTAGAAAAAAAAAGATGTGAAGTATTTGTTACTCATCACTTAGTGGTCTGTGTTAAGCGATGGCACATTGTAGAGTTCCCAAATGAATCTAGCGAATAGAGATTATTTCCTATTGTATATGTGTCAGGTCAATTTGAGAATTAAGGCTATATTAAGAGTTCTGAGGTCCGGTACTCCCAGACCTCCATTCTTTTTAGGGAGGCATAATGTGCCTCATCCAACCATGAAGCCTCCACCTGATGATGTGGTCTCTTCCTTTCAAAAGAACTGCATTTTTGTCTGCTCAATGTGCTTAATGAGCCAAGTCTAAAATAAGAAAGCTTGCATATAGTGCAATGGTAGTGTGTTTAGGACCTAGTTTACCAAAATCAGTCGCCCATATTTAGAAAGTACTTTCTCTTTCCAGCTTTATAGTTTGCGTTGTATCGATGCCAGTAATGGAAGATACATAGTTTTTGTCGATTTTTTTATAGTGAGTGGTAATCCTGGATATTTCATTAGGAGTTTGTGCGCCTTACATCCAAGAATGTTCTCGACCGTTGAGACAAGTTCTCGTGGGATATGTATTGGTGCAAATGTACTCTTTGTAGGGTTAATTTCAAGGTCGATCATCCTTGCATATCTCTGTAGTATTTGTGTTATCCCTCGCAGAATTGTCATATGGGCTTCGAATACGATTAACATATCATCAGCGAATTGCAGGGCTGTTAGGTGCAAGGCCGACATTGTGAAGAAGTTATAGCTCTCCTTAGCTATTAGTGTATGAAATGTGTCAGCCATCATGATAAATATGAGGGTGAGAGAGGGTCTTCCTGTCTTAATCGTCGCCGGTGGTAGAACGTTGGCCCGAGTTCTCAATTAACTTGTATTGCTAATCAAGAGGAGATTAAAATGTTTAGAATCCAGGAAATCCATTTGTCCGGGAACCCCTTCCACATAAGGAGGTTGAAGATGAACTCCCATGAGACCGTATTGAACGCTTTTCTGAAGTCTACCTTCAGGACGATCGACGATGTTTTTAGATTGTTCCTTAATATTATTGATTTTCTAGCCACCAGAAAGGTATACATAAGGCTACTTCGTCCTTTTGGTGAAAGTCGTTTGTGTTTTATTGATTAATTAAGGTGGGTAGAAATATTTGTAGTCGGTCTGCCAGGAGCAAAAAAATTAGTTTCGGAATAGTGGAGAGAATGTTGATGGGCCTAAAGTCTTCTATTTTGTACGCATTGTCAATCTTTGGGATGATTGAGATTGAGGCCATATTAAGTCTCCATTAATGCAATGTGTTTTCGGAGAATTATGTAACCACCCGACAAAATGTTTCTCTCATCGTATCCCAGTAGTGTTGCAGAAATTCAGACGAAAATTCATCTAGACTCGATGATTTTCCCTTAACAGCACAAGGATGCCTTTATGGTTTTCCTCCGTAGTAAATAGGGTCACTAGGAATTGTAGGTCGTCTATATTCTTTTTTTTGTATCAGGTCTTAGGATATTGGATTCGTGTCTTGTCATTTTCCCAGTATATATCCTTGTAATATTTAGAGAATGCCAAGAGTAATAACCTGGAGATTCATGAGGCGGGCTCCCTCGATGCCCAAATTAGAAATATGGTTTGACTTGAAGCGCTTAATGGCTACTGTGTGGAAGTACCTTGTGTGGTTGTCCCCTAACCTTAGCCATCTGACTAAGCAACACTATTGCCAATGATGTTCTTGAATCAACGATAGGTCACAAGCGTGTTTGCATAAGTCGATTCTAAATTTGAATTCATGAGGCATTAAGGTTTTGTGTTCCTCAGCTTTATCCTAGGCTCTTATTATTTCATTTGTGTGGGTCAACAACGTCGGAGTTTTTGCAAATTTTTCCTTAGCCTATGTGGCCAAGGTCCTTCTTGTGGAATTGAGTCTACATAGCAAATTTAATACCACGATATTAGAAGGGTTTGGAAAATTCCATGCATTATGGACGACTAGTAATCGTACCCGTGTACAACAACGGGAGAAAATAATGTAGTAGAAAAAAATTTAGTAAATTATATTTTCATAAAGCGGCGGAGCGGCGTCGTGCGACATGTAGCGTGAAGCAAGAAGCGTGAAGCGGGAAGCGGGAGCGGGAGCGGGGGCGTGGAGCATGGATTGTGGATTTTGGAGCATGTAGCAGAAGCGTGAAGCGTGCAGCGGAAAGCAGGGAGCGGGGAGCGGCAAGCGGGAAGCATGGTGCGGGGAGCGGGAAGCATAGTGCGTGGAGCGGGAAGCATGGTGCGTGGAGCGTGGATTGTGGATTTTGGAGCATGTAGCAGAAGCGTGAAGCGTGCAGCGGAGAGCAGGGAGCGGGGAGCGGCAAGCGGGAAGCATGGTGCGGGGAGCGGGAAGCATAGTGTGTGGAGCGGGAAGCATGGTGCGTGGAGCGGGGAGCGAGAAGCGGGGTGCGGGAAGCAGGCAACGGGAGATGGTAGCGAGGAGGGAGGTGCGAGGAGCGTGAAGCAAGAAGCGGGAAGCGCGGTGCAGGGCACGAGAAGCGTGGTGCGTGGAGAAAAGTAATTTGGATGGATGCACATATATTTCTCGTCCGTATTGAAAAAATATGGTTCAAAACTTTCCCATAGTCTCTCTAATGACGCAACTTAAATTGAGAGGGGTATTTTTGTCTATAGAGAAAAGTAAGACCAAAGACCAAAGAACACATCCATTGCTTAGATGCTTTATTAGATAATATAGATATCCTTGGTTTCTCTGCATCTCAACCAATACCGCTCAAATTTAATTACATGTGATCTTCGCGCATGCATTGTTGTATTGTTCAGTTTGATCGGTACATGGTTAGAAATTGGAGTTGGGGCATTTTTTAGGGTATATTGAAAAGAAATGTTTGAGATGGAATTCCAATCTTCTGAGACAAAGACACGATCCAACTTAGATAGGGTTTGTGTAGGTCTTTTGTTAGTGTACGTATATTCTCTATTTTGTAGTAAGATTTCTTGTAGCATAAGCTCATCAATGTAATGGTTGAATTCCAAGATGATTCCTAGATTAAAGGTTGAATCATTTGTGGCACGAGATGACCTTAGCATGTTAAAATCTCCCGAAATAACCCATGGTAGATCATTCAATACCCTTATTTGTCGTAGCTCCTCCAAGAAATCCCTTTTTCACTAATATTTGTAGGTACGTATATGTTTGTTACCATAAAAAAATTTGTCTTAAAATTTGATCGTAATCATACATGAGAAGTTATGTAGAAAGGTATCTAGCAATAACAATGGGTTAGTCAATGCAAGTAATAAGCCACCCCTCGTATTGGTGGAATTTTTGAAGTGATAAGATGTAAATTTTGGAGGACATGTTTGGCACGTTTGAAGTAATTTGATTCATCTCATTAGTCTCTTGTAAACACAAAATTTGACAACACTAAATTCCGCACCACCACACATTTTTAACATCTCCTAAACCCCTTACATTCCAAGAATGAGTGATAACATAGGCAACACTAAATTCCCAACTTAAACAAGAAAACATCCTAGCACTAGAAATGAATGAAAAACAGCAAGTAGGCAGCCTCGAGAGGGCCCTTGCGATGGTTGTTCTATTTGTAGTCCTTACTCGCCTAGGAGATCATTATCCTCCGACTTTTAATCGACCTCGTCCAAGCTTGCCTATGTTCCATCATCATTGGTCATCTCCTCGTTTTTCATCTGAACTATTCATTGTGGTTGGTGTTCTAAATTTGTGTCGTTTCGTGCTGTTCTGTTTCAAACACGGCTTGGCACGGCACGACACGGTTAGTATTTTATTATTTTTAACGTGTCGTTCTGTGCCGTGCCAAAAATTAGAAGGGATCAGAACGGAACGGTTAAGACACGGCACGTTTAGGCACGCCGTGTCTAAATGTGTCGTGTCTTAACTGTTTTGTGCCTAACCGTGTCGTGTCTTAACGTGTCGTGTCTAAACGTGCCGTCTCTAAACGTGTCGTGTCTAAACGTGCCGTGCCTAAACGTGTCGTGTCTAAACGTGTCGTGTCTAAACGTGTCGTGTCTAAACATGTTGTGTCTTAACTGTGTCTTATCTGTGTCTTAACTATGTCGTGACTCGTGTCTAAACGTTTATTTTTTAAAATTTGTAAAGTTTAAAATAGAATAATTAATAAATACAAAAGATTTCAAAATAATTTGAACTTCCGTGTCTATCTGTGCCTACCCGTGTCTATCTGTGTCGTGCCGTGTCTATCCGTGTTGTGCCGTGTCGTCATGTCGTGTCTAAATGTACCGTGTCTAGATGTGTTCTCGTGTTGTTCTGTGCCGTGCTTTCGTGCGGTGCCGTGTATCTCCTCGTAAACGTTTTATGCCATGTCGTGTCCTACAGTAGGAAACCTAAGCACGACATGCTTAAGACACGGCACGTGAATAGTATCATGTCGTGTCTCGTGTTGTGTCTTAATCGTGTCGTGTCCTTATCGTGTCGTGTCGTTCTGTGTCGTTTTCAGACACGCAGACACTATTTTGAGAACTCTAATTATGGTGCATTGGGTTCCTGGTCTTGCACATGGATAACTGCCCTCTTCAGTTCAACCGGGTCGTCTAGTGAATTGAAAGATCTTGCCACATCGAATGAGCCATCTAGGTTTTTGAAGTCTTTCACTGAGAATGTACCCATATGCACCAGCAAAGAAAGCTCGTGGACCTACTCAGTGCGTAGAGGAGTGACCTTGAGTCGCTCATCGTCAAGACAATTGAGTAATTCATTTATCTTTTCCCCATCAGCTGTCGTCTTGATCGATTTTTTACCCGTGACTCTCTTTTTTGCTAGAGTTAGAAGCATTCTTGAGAGGTGAGTGGGTGTTTTGAGGCTCCTTGTGATGCGTTGTGTGATGAGTCTGATCACCTGGGGGCTTCCTTATAACAGTGGTTCTTGCTGATGTTGAGGGTAACTTGGGGGTCGTCGCTCGTCGCTGACATGGGAGAATGAGGTTGGTGGTTGGTCTTCGTCAGTGAGCATAGATTGAGGGACTGACTGGTGTGGCGATGTGGGTGGTGCGGCGGTAGTGAAGTTTGGGGATTTTGGGAGAAGGCTATAGGTAACAGGTTGGGGAATGGAAGAGTTAATGGATAGGGGATTGGGTCAATTGAAGGCGAGTCAACAGGTTGTTGCGAAGTGGTTTGAATCGGTTTAGTGGGAGCCGTGCTATTAGGGCTAGCGTTGTTGGGCTTAGTTGGATCGAGCTAATGTGTTTAGGAGTGGTCTTGTTAGGCTTAGACTGGAGATGGTTTAGACTATGTAGGTTATTCATGTTAAGGGCACGGGCCGATACAAGCTTGGGTTGGGCCGCTCTAACTGAGGTTGCCATTAATTTTTCCCCATTGAAGTTAGGCTTGGTTTTGGGGTGAGGGGGCATCGGTGGAGCACTTGGTGTTGAAAACCAGTGGCTTGGTGTCAAACTTGGTCTCACTTACTCACACCGGTGGAACACCAAGCCAACGAACACAAGATAAAAATAAATAAAAATAGATAATACGATAATCACTCAACACAATCTCTTTACGAGTTTAGAATAATTTAGATCAATGAGATTGATTCTTTGAGCAAGGTTTGGCAATGTGTTTCAAGCTCAACAATGGTGACTAGAAGGATTTTGCAATTTAGAATAGGTGTAGAAGGAAGGGTGAATTTCTTTGAGATTGATTCTTTGAGCAACCTTTTATAAAGAGCTTGCATTGATGTCTGAATTTCTTACATCGATGTACAATGAAGTGTAACGTTACACAACGTTATAGAAAAGTTTTTTACCACTGGAGTTTTCAGAAATTCAAAATTTGCCCGTTTATTTGGCAATTTGTGGATACAACGTTATATAACTTATTATAATGTTATACAACTATTGCTTAGATAATTTACAAAGTTATACAAGTATACAGAACGTTATATAACTTTGTAGCTCCAAAATTGTCATTTTTATTGTTTTAAACTCAATCTCATTGATTTAAAATTATTAGAAGCTCAAATAAATAACCTAATATCTATATTGTCTTGTAATATTCATGCTGGATTGTCTTGAACTCCTTTCTTGCTTCTTCTTTTCCTTTTTTGATTGAATTAAATCTAAACAAAAGCTCACAAGAAAGATGCTAAATTCAAAGGTTGGTTTTGCAAATCGACAAATCCAAAACATTACTTGGTACAACAACCTCCTTCTTTTGATGATTTGTAAAACCAAGGTGCAAAGGCAAATAAAAAATTTCAACGTTTTCCCGTTATGCCCACATTCTCCCTCTTTTTGGAAATCGACAAAAGAAGAATTTTGAAAAAATAATGAGCTCCCCCTCAATTTGTGCACTTCATAAATTAAATTATCATTTAACAATAAAGTTCCCCCGTAATTTATGCACAATTATAATTTGAGCAAGAAACTCTCCTCAATATTTGCAATTTACCTCATATTTTTACAAAACTAGATAGCTCGCCCTAGATAACAAGTTAAAAGTATAGCAGAAGCAAATTTGGAATTTAGAGCTTAACAGAAATATATGTTTGTTTAAGTTCTATAAGGCTCAATTCTTTTTATTTACTCCCTCAAAATGTATGGCAATTATTATTGGAAGAAAAACAAACCTTAGACAATTGGGCTTGAATTCTAATAACTCAAGCAACTTTTAATTTGTTACTTCCCTTCTTAAGGTTGCATTCTAACGAAATATGGCCCCCTTTGCAATAATAATTACAAAATGCACAAGTGGGAGCATTTTCTTTGATCTTAATAAATTGGGCGTAAAAATATTTCTTCAATTCTTGATCTTGACCATTTTTCTTATGTGAACAATTGTAGTTTAACTTCTATGATTTTAAGTCATTTGAATTTTTTAAAACAACCCTTGATTTTTCATTATATTGTGCATCAAATTTAGCAAGATTTTGACTCTTAATCTCATACTTCCCATTATTTATTCCCTTATAATATGCGTTGTTGGACCATAATGGTTTAAAGTACCTTGAAATCGGTTTGAGTTTAACATACTTACTATTGTTGAACAAGTACCTAAAAGCATGATTGTGCGCATTTCTAGTATTTTGGTAATTTTTTCCCTCTTGCCCTTTTTATATTGAGTTTGCTTTAATTTATTCTTAGGGATTTGAGAGTGGTTGGACAATGGAGAATAAGGTGACATCCTCTTGTATTCTATATCCGACTTGTCATGCAGGCCTTGTTCCTCATATAATTTCCTTAAATCCATCATAGTGTCAATTTTCAATACACTAGTAGATTTCAAAGCTCTATGTTCAATTTGTAGGTTTTGCACTTTAACCTTCAACAACCCTATTTCTTTTAATTGTGTTATACAATTCTTTGCAATTTTTCAAGTTTTGCATTTTTTAACTCGTAATCTTTTACCTTGGACTCAAGATAAAAAAATTGCAATTTAACCCCTTAATTGTGTCATTTTGAACATTTACATTACAACAAGGGTTGTTTAACCTAATTGATGCATTTTTAATTGAAACTTCTATATCATTTTCAATTTCATTTCTTGGAGATATTGAAATTTCATTCATTCTAATATTTAAATTTGAGGTTGAGTCTACCTCACTAGCTCAGCAAGATGAAGTTGAGCATTCCAATTTGTCGTCTTGTATCACCGATTTTCCCCTGGATTTGGCTACGTCGCTATCTGAGCACATCAGTTCATCCTCTACATCCTTTAATTGAGGATATCTTCTACTACAATTTACAACAATTGATTCTTGATTCGTTAAATTTATTCCTTTTGAAATTGAATCACAATCAAAATATTTTAAGAGAGTATTCCAAATTTCAAAAGTGATATTAAAATCAACTCCATCTATTATTTCAAATATGGATTCATCCATGAAAAAAAGTATGGCATTAATGGTATGGAGATTTTTCCCTTTTTTTGCAATTTTCCTTTTGATCTACCACATCTCAACCCCCAATTGTTTCTAAGTATAGTTTTATTGATGATTTCCAATACCCAAAAATTTGACACTTTCGACCAAATATAGGTGGTTGTTCACTATTATTAGCAAGTACCATTTTGGATCTTTACTTGCAACTAAATTTTACTCTAATTGACAAGTTCAACTTGCTCTAATATCACTTTGTTGAAATCAGGTGGGCTTAATTTTAAGCAAATCTAACACTCTAATTGGTAAGTTCGGCACTTGCAAGCAATTCTAAGCAATTTCTAAAATAAATTAAGCTAATTAAAATAAAGAGAAGAATTTAGAAAATGCAAACAAAACAATCCACAAGATGACACAAGAATTTGTATAGGAGTTCAGAAATTGACGATCCTACTCTCCGGGACTCCAGACCTCCGACGCGGTAACAAAGTCGAGCCGATTCACTAGAAAACACAAATGAATTAATAACTTCAAAATTGGTCTCGCTTACACACACCAGTGAAGCACCAATCATAGCCTTACACAATGTCAAATTTGGTCTCACTTGCACACATCGGTGGAGCAACAAACCAACAGGAACACAAGATACAAATAAATTAATGAGATATATAATAAGATAATCACTCAATGTTATTTCTCAAAGAGTTTAGAATAATTTAGGTCAATGAGATTGAGTCCATGAGCAAAGTTTGGCAATGTGTTTCAAGCTCAACAATGGTGTCTAGAAGGATATTGCTATTTTAGAGTAAGTGTAGAAGAAAGGGTGAAGGGATCTCATTTTATAAAGAGCTTGAAACACTTCCATTGATGTCTGATTTCCTACATCGTTGTACAATGATGTGTAACGTTACACAACGTTGTAGAAAAGTTCTTTACCATTAGAGTTGTCAGAAATTCAAAATTTGCCCATTTATTTGGCATTTTATAGATACAATGTTATATAACATATTATAACGTTATACAACGTTTTGGGATTTTTCTTTCTGCCAAGCTTGTTGTTGCTTATATAAGTTACAAAGTTATATAACTATATAAAATGTATATTACTTTGTAGCTCCAGAACTGTCATTTTTTGTTGTTTTAAACTCAATCTCATTGATTTAAAATTATTAGAAGCTCAAATAAAATAACATATCATCTATATTGTCTTGAATCTTCATGCTTGATTGTCTTGAGCTCATTTCTTGCTTCTTCTTTTTTTTCTTTTTGCTTGAATTAAAATCTAAATAAAAGCTCACAAGAAAGGTGTTAAATTCAAAGGTTGGTTTTGCAAATCGAAAAATCTGAGACATTGCTTGGTACAACATCATGAGGTGTTGTATCGATCAGCTCCTTGAGAATTTTTCTGTTGCAACTCCAGTATCCTGCCTCAATCGGGAGAAGGTCGAGGGGATGATCCCTCAAGAAGAAACCATTTGATTCCAAGCCGTCCATTGAATCATCAGTGTCTGGATCCGAGTTCTCCTTTGTTTCATATAGTTGTTGGTATCTCTATTGGAAGATCGATTCAGTTGGTGTCGTGTCCCCGGGGACATCGAAGGGGGTAAGGTTCCCGTACCCACCCTAGAATTTCTATTGGGATGATCGTAGCAATCTCGAGGACAAAGAAAGAGATTTTAGGCACGAGCGAAAGGTCCGATGAGGCCACGAGAATATCCAAATGCTCGATTGAAATTCTATCATCAAGGCATCCATGGTCGATTAGCAACCCAGATCAAGCAGTGTCATACGTGATTGTGAAGCCGAATCCACACATGATAGTATAGGTTTTCCCTAGCCCCAGTCACCCTTGGCGACCATGGGAACCATACGTACCCCAGCTCCTCCAAATCATTGTGCTTTTGTGCCATGAAGGTCTGCCTCAGCAATTTTCTGGGATGACGACGAGGTACTGATTTTCCCCAGTTTTTTTTATATTTGCCCCGACATATTTGATTTCCATGCTCTTTGGAAGTGTTCCATGACTGTTTTGGAATGATGAGTCAGTAAGAAGCAAGGTGAACGCGATCTCTGGCATGTTTCTCGGCATGGATTCATCATTGATTGGCCCTTGGGGAATTAAATCACATGGCCGATAGACAAAGCCAATGCTTCCCGATGTGCAGTCCTTGGCCTTGTGGCCATAGTTAGTGCATTTGTAGCACCATATATCCCTCGACCCACCACAAAACAGCCAAAGCAGTGACAACTTCATGCTGGGTATGCTTTGTTAGGTTGAACGGGCAACCATTTAAGGAGAGCTTAAAGCTCATATCTGAACAAAGATTTGTATTCAGCCCTTGTAATTAGTTTTCTTTATTGGCCTGATGAACGGATGGAGGATGCATGCTTGTGGCAGCTGAGAGTTAGGTCTATGTTTTTGCTCATGGCGACAGTTGGAGACCTGACTGCTATCGTTGCTATGACGTTGGCATATGAGTGGTTGTGCACTCTAGCATGAGAGGTGGAAAGTCTAGAGCCAGTAGGGAAAAAGGATTTGTGAAGCTGAGTTCTCTGTTTTTTTTTTTTTGGGGGGGGGGGGGGCGGGTGTTTGTAAGAAAAAGAGGTCATAGTGGTGAAAAGTTGTGAGTGCTTGGAGATAAAGTGATAATGTTTACGGTTTTTGGCTTTATATGTGAGATAGGTGTAGTGTGTAGCTTCCTTGGAAAAGGGGATCTAGGGTTGTGGAAATGGTGTTTTGTTGTTTGGCTTGGTTAAGGTGTACCATTGGTGGATGGTGCTTCATCCCCCTTCTGCTTTTATCCTCTCGAGACGCTTCATTTCATTCTTACGAACTGACATGCATGATTGACACGATTAAGCATACTTCATTGTTCTTAATTTCCTAGCATAAAAATTCTTTTACTTTTCTGAATAATTTATATATTCCAACATGGATTAATTTCTAGCTAATGTGTAGCTATATTATTTCACTTTTTCTTAGATGTAATTATGAAGGCAGATGACATGTAAATATATAGAAAATTAGAAATGCAACTGTTCTTTAATAAAAATATATTTATGTGCCTCCACATATATAACTAGGAAATATATGAAATGCCTCTCAGTTTTTCTCTTTCATTTCTTCCATCAGAGATAGGGCCTCTCGAAAAGTAAAATGACTTGAAACTAATAATTCATGCTAAAGAAGGAAATTGAGGAAATGCGACTGTTTTCTAAACTCTAAAGCATAAATTCTAAATCCTAAAATATAAACTCTGAACTCTACACACATGAGGAGAAAGCATCGCTGCCACCACAAGTTATTTCCAAGCCCTACATCCCTTAATGTCATCTGGCCACACACTCCACATTATTGATCTACAAAAACAATCTTCCAAGCCTTTTTCACTACATCTCAAAACTCAACAACATGAACCCACTTTCCAATACCTCCAACTCCAGCAAAATCCATGCCCAATCTCCTTGTTGCCACCACCCAAGGCCAAAGATCTACAAACCTCTGAACCCATCACATCGGAGAAGAACATGCCACGTAGCTCTTATGCCCAAGTCACTACAAAAGCAGCTAAGTCAACAATCTCTTCTAATAGCCATCACTCATCTCAACCATCGAGACAACTCAGATCCTCAAATTTCAACCCACGTAGTTCATCATCGTCCCACAAGAAAACAAGACATCTTATCCCAAGGCTTGGTCGCTACAGTGACAGAATAAGCTCTGATTACAAGCCATTGACACCGCAAGAATTGCATCAGCTCCTCAAATGGCTCATGTTTCCTCCGAACAAGTCTGACCCAGCATGGGCATGCCGCTGCTTCGATTGTTTTGTAGTCGAACACCTTCCAGGGTCTTGCAGGAAATGTCGAAACAAACAAAATAGAACATCTAAGACCTCCGAATGGGAAAATAAAATGTGTCCATAAGCTAACAAAACCATCAGCCCCTACTAAACAAATGAGGAGGCCAAACATCAGTCTGGTAAAGAACCAATACAATATCTACCTAAAAATAAAACTACCTTGCGGGTCGAGCCCAAGTTCATGGAAGCTTCCTTCAAGGCCTCCAAGACTTCTATTACTAGGTCCATTGACATGGATATTTCTATCCAGTCTAAGGAAGATCGACCTACTTCAAACAATAGGCCAGAACTGTTATAAGATATGTTACTAACCCTTGATCTACAGGTCATCGTGCATCAGGAGGTTGTGACCTCATCTCTTATACTCGACAACATTCAGCCGACTGGCATCATCTCATCATTGCTCCATGACGAAGAGAACTCAGTGCTTCTGCCACCTTCGCTGGAACCGATCAAGCCCATCTCACACCAAGATGCTTCACAAACTAGTATATTCAACATCTTGAGCGCTCCAGTTGATCAACCTACAAAAACCAGTCCATGTAAGAACAGTGAAACTCTCTCTTCTCTGTCTAACTTGATACAGCCACCACCACGCATCCCTTCGGGAACTGATTTGACAGCTGACGATGGTGCTCACCAGGGGGTTCAGTCAAAACGCCTCTGTCAGGCGACGTCAGAAGACTAAAAAAGCATCAGCTCCCTCCAACCGCCGCCTCATTTCAATCTTTCGACCACCATACACCAAATCAAATCATTTCCAGAATCATCCATTTCAATCAAGCAGAGGATCGTTGTTAAAGGTGGGGAGAAGACCGTCACTGACCAGCCTCTGCGTAGAAGTGCACGAAATCCCAAAACCTTGAACCACCTAGCTTGCATGGTGTTAACCCTGGCAACAAATAAGATCAGGGGAAAGAAAGTCGTAACGACAGCACCACAGGAGACTAAAATAAAAGAGATTTTGAGCCACTTGGAAGAGGAAGGACTGCACTCTCGGATTTCGGGAGATGATGAAATTGATAAGCTCTCAGCTTATGTTCAAATGGGAAACTTTGCAGCTGATCCATCAGCAGCAGAATGTGAAGATATGTAGATGTCGATGACATTGAGTATCACATAGGCACACAAGAAAAAATAGGAAAATCTCTCTACTATCAACTTCAACCCAGACATTGAATATGAAGTTCGTCCAAGAGGAACAGAACCAACCAATGGGGGATGATTTGGACCAGGTCGATGAAGGCTTTCTTGGTTCACAAAACTAAATGGAGCATTAACCATTGCAGTTTCTCAAGGATAATTTTGGTTAGGATAGTTAGGTTATTAATGTTATCGTTGATTTCGTGGAATGTAAGAGGGCTAGATGGCCCCAAAAAATACTCGGTGGTTAAAAATATGTTGAGATGAGAGGCTTGTAAAATCCTATGTCTGCAAGAAATAAAATGGAACAATATTGATTACTTTATATTTTGTTAAGCTTGCACTCCACAGTTTACTTCATTTCATTTCAAAATTTTGTCTCATACGAGAGGGGGAATTCTTACAACTTGGACAAACTCATTAACTCTATTAAATAAATATGAGCACGACTATTAGTCCTGTAGTGTTGTACTTCAAGAGGATTCACTAAGTTTTATAATCACCAACATATATGAACCCACGATCGACTCTAAAAAGTCGGACATCTTAAATGAACTTAGGCTCATTCGAGCAATAAATGATCTATCATGGATAATAGTGGGTGACTTCAACATGATATATAACCCACAAGACACAAATTGATCATCATTTAACCTAGGAATACCGTTGGAGTTCAACCATTGTATTGATGAGCTACATTTGCAAGAATTTACGCTTCGAACAAGGAAATTTACGTACTCGAACAAGAGACCAACACCCACACTTTCAAAAATAGATAGGGTCTTTCTGTCCGAGCACTGGAACCCTAACGATAATCTGATGCAATTTAACTTGATGGATGTTCCAACATCAATTTCTGATCATGTATCTATCAGATTGTCGATAAAAAAAGATGAGACCTTGTGGAACACGACAATTCAAGTTCGAGAGATACTGGATTCACTTTCAGAAAAACAAGGGATATTATAAAACAAGCATGGGACATTCAAAGCCCTTCCCAAATTAATTTCTTGATAAGAATGAAGGCTTCCAGGAAAGCACTTCAAGAGTGGGCTAAACTCAAATTTGTTGCGATACCTACATTAATAAGCAACACAAAGCTTATCATACAAACTTTAAACAAAGTGGAAGAACAGTGCCCACTAGAGCCTCGCGAATTTCCTTTCTGTTGGACCTAAGAAAACATGTCTATGATCTCTCACTCCTACCAAAAACAAATGGCAACAGAGGTTGTTGATACAATGGCTCAAATTAGAAAATAACAATACAAAATACTTTCATTTGGTAGCTAACATGTGTTACAATTCCAACCAAATACAAATGATACGAGTTGAGGAGATAACATTCAATCGATCAGATATGATTCCTTTGGCATTGTCAAGCCACTACAAAGAAATCTTAGGCCAAAAATAAGAAATATTGCCTATCCTTCAAGACTTAATTGGACCTCATGTTGGGTTGACCTCGATTGCCTACAAGGGTTCTTCTTGTAAGAATGAGATCCTAAGGTCTATTATGTGTGCGGAAATATTTTATCAATTATAATTCAAACTTTTAGATCATAATCACCTAGCTTAAATTCCAATCAATCAAGTAAGAAAAGCAATAGAGAAATTCAAGTAATAATATGCAAAGATAGTAAAAGAGAAAGTAAAAGAGAACAAGAGAGTAAGAGAACAAGCTATGTAGCGTGGTTCAACCTACAAACAAACTAGACCTACTCCACAAGACTCCCAAATCCAAAAATACCTTTCGGGACTGATTCCATTAAATCACAAGTATTTTTACAATTGCGGAACCTATCTTAAGTTTCTATCAACAAGAAAACCTATCTTAGGTTCCTAAACCTTTGCAAGGGGCTACACCGCTCTACAAAGTCAGACTTTCCGATTGACGACACAGTCAAGGATCGGGATGAACTACTTGATAACACAACGTAGTTCACCAAACTAAAACAACAACAAAGCATTCTCTCGGATTGACAATTAGAGAATTTGCTATTCTAAACACTCTCAAGGTGTGAATGCTGAAGGAGAAGGCTCTTGTGCTTTTTCTAGTGCTCAATTAGATGCTTGTAAACTTGGGGAGGACTTTCTTCATTCTCCTAATTCGAATCCCCAAGATATATATAGGTTGGACACATCTTGAAGTCTTGAAGTCTTGATCTGGAGGTTGTGCGTTACAGAAAAGCCTAACCCTTTACATAACCCATTGAAATGGGTTGGCTTCTTTCCCAAACTGCCATTCAATGCATCTATGGCTGACTTCTGGGTCCTCCTGGATAGAAAATCGTTGTGACGGATAGGGAACTTGTTATGATTGGTTGGCAACCCGTTGTGGCGAGTGTGGAATGCGTTATCATAACGCATGGCTCTACCAATCTGCCAAAATCTCATGCCTTCCAGCTCTTCTCCTCTTTAAATCGTTACAACGGATTGGTAATCCATTGTAACGGGTAGGCAACCCGTTATGATGGGTTGAGGATCCTTTGTGACGGGTTCCCCTTGCGTTACCATAACGCAAGGCTCTACCAAGCCTTTGTTCTTGTCCAATTTGCTTGCTCTTATTATCTATATGATCGTCTTGACTTGTCATGCAAGTTTGAGTCTTTGCATCATTGAAATGTACTTGTATAAATCTGCAACTCACCAAAACTCAATTGTGCGAGGTTAGTACTAATTTGTTTTGCAAATTGTCAAACCAAAGAAAAATTTAATCTAACAAACTCCTCATTTTGATAATTTGAAAAATCCTATTTGTGTGCAAGGTTATTTTTTCTAGGAAGTAAAAATAAACAATGCGGTTGTTTGCGCCCGTGCATACACAAGATTTGAGGGAAAAAAACAATATTTCTTTGCATAGTTCATCCATATGTTCAAAGTGAAAAAAGCTCTTATTTTCTTTTTTTCCCTTCCCCTCCCATCCATGAGAGCTGCTTTGGGCAGCGTCTTATTGACTTTCTAAACAACTAAATAATTTCATTGACTAAACTACCCTCTGAAATGATTTATTTCTTCTATGTTCGGACACTCTCAAGATGCTCACGAAATTTTTAAAAATTTAACCTAAATCCCAGAATTATTTGCGCATATCAGAACCATCGTAAAGAAAAAAATAAATGTGACCAAAATTCTCAAAACACAACTCACCTACGCGATCAAGAACTCGGAAGAAGAACCCATGAAAATTTGTTTCATGGGAGTTATTTTCTTCTAAGCATTCATCTGTAGAAAATCATGTAACTATCATTATTAAATCAAGTGACGTTTACATTATTTTTCAATCGAATAGTATCCATTACTCAATCATGTAATTATCATTATTCAATTAGGTGACGTTTACAAATAAATACATTAGAAACACCAATATTATAATAGATTTGAGTATTGATAAATACTGGACAACAATACGAGATAAACAACACAAAAATCTAAAACTTTTTGAAGAAAAAATATCCAGAAAAGAATTCACACAGCAAAATAATGACTCAAAACTGGTCAATAAGGATGTTGAATTTGTAGGACTTAAGAATGTTATGAAGGCCTTCTTTTGATGGCATCGGTTCCTGCAACTCAACCTGTGATTTCTCTCCTAACAAATTTTGTCATAAACAATTTTATTCTAAGTTATTATTGACAAGGCATAAGAATGAAATTATGAGCTAATGTGCCTAAACTATGTGGTATACAAGTACAGTAGTTTGACGATCTTTAACAAAATTATGAAGTTAATTTTAAGCTCTACACAAGTCAATTGCCAATTAAGGGTCAATGTAGACTTTGAAATTGATTTACTTGAATCACAAACAGAGCTTTAAGTTTGAACTAAAACAATTGTGGAAAAAAGGAAAATAACCATACACTAAGTACATTTATCAGTTCATACCAAGTGAATTTACGAGAGACGTAATTGATCTTCATTTACCTTGAAGTAGTCTATTCACTGATGAAAGCATATGGTGATGATAATTGAGGTCATAACTCCAGAATTATTTTTTTCACAACAGACAAATAATTTGATGGAGTCTTAAATTTTAATTGGTATAAATAGATAGACATAATACATGAATTATGACAAATGATACATTATCAATTTCACTTTTTGACCTTTGAAATAAATTTCTTGTAAATATATCTTTTCTGACAAGTGTTGTAACAAACTAACAATAATTCACAATGTCAATTGGTGGCAAATGGCAAAAACCGATGTGTATGTTGCATAACATAATAGCACTCGATTCAATTTGTTTACAATGAAGAAGTGATGTAACAAATTGAACCAATTAAATGAACTTCATTATTTTCTTCAATGTCTCCTATGTTGAATTAATTTAACTAAAGGAAGTCTGCAAAATAAGAGGTAGCACAATACATCCAATATAACTTGGAACTGCCATGATGTCATTATGAGAGCATCAAATTTGAATCCTCGCTCTTTCATTTCTAACCACAAATCCTCCAATAAGAAGGTGTGTGTCCATTCATGCATTCCATGAAATTTGGTCAAGACCATGCATTTCATCAAACACCTTTCTTGCATGCTTCAGATTTATACACTTTTCATACATGCTAACAATGGCATTGCCAATGGTGAAATTAGTATAAGCCATGCCACATATAGCAGTTAAACAATGCATCTGCTGACCCATTTTGCCAAACCCTAATGCACCAAAAACTCCTATAACAGTAGCTCACAAAATCACAAATACATCCATAAAGAAAAAAAAAAAGAACAGTTCAAAATACCTTACAACATGAGATAAAAGTTGTTCAAAGTTTTTTTCAGGATATCCATCTCTTACATACAAAGATAATTGGTAAACGTAGGTAGTTAATTTCTCTGCTTCGTCGCCCAATCCGTCGGAGCTGCCCAATGCTTTCTTCTTCTAGTTAATTTTTGTGAGTTTTGAGTGAGCAGTTCTCCTAAGATTTGGAGGAATGGAGGTAGCATCAAGAGTGTTCGTTAGTTGAAAGGAGTGGAGAAGAGTGAAAGAAAGTGTTCGAAGAAGGATCAGAAATGTTGGTTTAGACTAAGTTGATTGAAGGAGAGTAAGGCAAGGGCAATTTAGTCAATGAAAATTATTAAGCTGTTCGAAAAGTAAATAAGACGCTGTTTAAAGCACCTCCCCCCATCCATTCTCCTACTCTCAAGCACAGCTCTCATTCCCTCTTTTTCCTTCCCCTCTCATCTATGTTGTCTGAATTCTTTGAAAACACAGTGTATTCCGTATCGAATACGTATTCGATACGATTCACGTGCGATACGCGTGCGATTCGCACTCGTTACTCCAGCTGACGTATCTAGTTTTTTATTGTTTTTGACCAACGAATTCGGTCAAGATTCGGGTATAATTCGCCCTGATACGGATCTAACTCGTGTATCCATCGCCACAGAAGATCTGTCTGCCATCCTTGAGGAGTAAAATAACACTAAAAATTAAATCTAGTGCTGGAATTTGAACACTAGATCAATGGGCAACACAACACCTTGCACAAAGGCGCATGACCACTGAGACGCAGTTGCTTTTTTGTTCTAGATTGTTACTTATTATATATATCTTCTTATAATATATATTATTTTATTGTAATGTGTGATTTTATTGAAGTATTATTTCTTATGTAATATCTTATTTTAATATATAATGTGAGTTTTATTATTTTATATATACTTCGCCGTATCCTAACTTTTTTTAAAATGACGTATCGCCGCACTCGCACTGTATCCGATACGATACCCGCACCCGCACCCGCACCCGCACCCGTGCAACATAGCCTCTCATCCATTCTTCTCCTCTGAATTACAGGTCTCATTTCCTCCTTTTCCTTCTCCTCCCACTCATTCTCCTCCTCTGAAGCACATGCTTAGTTGTCTTCCTTCTCTTTCGTTGTTGTTGTTTTATTTTCTCCTTGTTTTCTTTTTTATTTTTTCTTTTTCCTTTTCCCTTTTTTATGAAAAGTGAGATCCAAATATCTATGATTCATGTTTTTGTCTGTTCGTTCAATTTCATTCGTAGTCGGTCTGGAAAAGGTCCTGAAACAGTTTTCAGTACATTATGGATGGTACATATTTCTAAGTACATGCCCGACTTCGGCGCATTGCTCAATTGATGAAGAATTAAGAAAATGAGTTTGATTGTTTTGATTATTTTTTAACAAAATATTCTTTTTTAATCGTTTACTAAACAAAATAGTTAACAAAATTATCATTTTCGTGTTCGTTTGACACGTTTGACAAATCAACTCGTGAACTTTTAATGTTGAAAATCGCATTCAAATGATGGAACCGTGAACAACTATATACAAAACCGCTTATATACAAATACAATGAGGGTACATGTACAAGTTCTGCTCAAAACTGATTCAAGATTTCATAAATAGTTAAAAAATAAAAAGATTCAAAATTACAGGGAGACTCCCCATACGAATTTAGAAACATACATCATCTTCATCTTTTTAATTTGGTTTCCTTTAATCTACAAAACCTTTCACAAAATCAACACAACACCACTAGAGAAATTCTTGCTCACTTGTGATTATGCCAGTGATCACCCAAGAAAGCCTTAGCAGCATCCAAGCTGGGGTAATATGAAGGCTCTAGGAACATCTGCGCCACCAAATCCAGTGAATACGATGGCACAAACAATGCCCGATTCCCACCGGCTTCTAAGCTTCCCATAACAGCCATTACCAGCTGCCGGTACCCGAAAAAGAACTTCTTCACAGCCGTCTCTACTGCCTGAAACGCCTGCAATAAATCAATTTTCCCTGGATTATCACCTTCCCCTCTCTTCCGGCTGTGGAACAAGTCCATGGCGGCCTCCTGTACTCGGGGCCCACCGTTCGGGTCCACTTCTACCCCAAGAATCCAAGGCACCTTGTGCCTCAGATCCTTCGACATTGTTGTGACCTCGAGAAGGGCTGTTGACCGGAAGCAGAACACGTCGGATGAGGCGTTGATCGCAAGTTGGCTTTTCAAGCGGAGGAAATCGTCCGGATCCATCAATAGATGGAGGTCCTCCACCTCACTGAGAAGCTTCCAGATCCTCTCCATGAGCCAACAATCACTGGCAGCCTTTTCCCACTGCTTCCTGTTGATCCTTTCCATCGCACGCAATAGCAGCTGTTTTCCGGTGTAAAGCCATGATTCGAGTATCTGATGGACGGTGAAGAGGGTCTCGGTCTCACGATTTCTTCGGGTTTTTGACTCTGAAGAGCATTTCTTGAGAGCATGAAGCTCCAAAGGCTTGACAACGAGATCGTATTCAATCACAGGCTTGCCAGAAAGGTTGGGTTCACCGAGACCCAAAGTGAACGGGCACCGCACCATATGGCTCTCTATCTGGAACAGAATTTTGTTTGCGACATCTTCGGATTTGTTCCACGCTGCTAGCCTTGGAAGGAGGCTAGCCTCGCTCATGCGGCTCACAACGGCACTGATGCCAGGAAGTTTCCAAACCTCAGAACTGGGCTGACGAGATAACATACCTTCCGACGTGCTTAGCTCGGCAATAGGTGCCCCTCCTCCGGATTGCTCTTCCTCACAAATAGCTGCAATGATCTCGACCTGGCAGGAGGCAAGCGATTCCAGCCGCCTTCTCCATTCACGATGGATAGCATACGGACGGGGATCAGAAAGAGCGACAGATATGTAAAGGAAGGTTATTTCAAGGGCCTGCAGTGCCGGTTTGATGATGGATTCGTTCTTCCACTCCGGGAAGTCCTTTGATCCCCATAATCTTGATAGCTCCGAAAGACGGAAGAACTCTGCGTATGCTTCCACGGCTGAATTGTCAGGCATTTGCGGCACGGACGGCGGATTTGGGATGCACTTCTTTGGGCCTTCAGATGAGCAAACCGGCCAAGCTATATCTTGAGTGACCATGTTAATATTGGAAATTAATGGCCGGAATTTTCAAAATTCAATCAGAGGTGGAAATTGTGGATTAGTGAATTTGAATTTGCTAATGAAAGAATTGAAGAGGTCGAGTTGCTTGGGTCTTCGACTTGCTTTACAAATTACAATAGCAGAGAAGTAGAAGAGATGTATGTGTATATATGAGAAAAGGGTTTGAATATCGGTGCGGACAAGGAGACGTGTCTGACATATGTTTTACAAACCGCGGTATCTATAGCAATGAAGTAATAAATAACATATTATAAAAAGGTATATTTTCTAATAAAAGAATTTGTAATATTTATAAAAAGAATAAATAAATAGATTGGGTAAAATAGAGAGAAATTACCAAGTTACAGCAGAGGAAAAGAAATAGAGCTTATCCAGACTTGAATCGTCAAACGTCTTTCGCGGACAATGCCATCGTTATCCAATTCAATTTAAGAATCTAATTTAATTTTATCCTAATTTAAATTCGGGGGAAAGAACTCCCACTGAGATTACCTACTTCAGGCATTACGCATTAGATAACATGATAGTGGTACAATACAAATATATAAATAGGATACATCATAAGAAAAAAAAATAAAAGAAGAAAAAATGAATGGTAATTATTTTTAATTGTATTGGAAATATAGCTTTCTAATGTAGGAAGACATACTTTTCTAACCAATAGTTAATCTACAATAAAACATTCTGAAAAGTACTATCAAAAGCTTGTTATATGTTACTGGATATAAACAATATTTATAATAATTATAGAAATTATGACAAATATTTTGTTTGGACACCAATGATTTTCTTTAAGCACTAAACACGAGGAAAAGTGATTGCTTAAAGCATTTAAAATATTTGCAAGTTTTTATTTGCTACAACAATTTACTAACTATTCTTCTAATATTACTATATATATATTTATATTTATATTTTTGTTATAAAAAAATACTCGCGAAATTCGCGAAATCTGACTGCACATAACAATATAAATTGAGCGGTTATCTTTTTTATTGGTTACAAATTGAAAATGTTATAACTCTAATAGCACACTTTGCATGAAAAAGTTGTGCAAAACTCGACCAATCGACTCGTTTACATATACTATAATGACACAAATTTCAAAATCGTAATTTTCTATCTTTTCTAGAGCAATACGTAGGTTTGGTACGTGATAAAGACAGAATTTTTTTGGTAATTATAAAAATGTTACTAATAAAAATAGTCAAGGAGTTTAAATATTTTTATTGAAGGATCAGAACGACAAATTTTTTATTGTGAAATAATTTTTTTGTCGAACGGTAGATTTTCTACCATGCAATAATTTTTTTTTTAGAATTCATGTATGTGAAATTTTGTACCGTTCAGGAACTTAATTTTTTGTTATGAAATTATTTACTACTCTGACCATATACAACAAATTATTTAGAATAGTGATCATAAGTAGCAAAAATGTTTGGACATTTAATTATGATTGAAAGTACGAAAATTGCAATAAATATATACTGCAGCGGGTGCGGACTGTAAACAAAAAGACAAAATTATAATTAAATGGTTAGAATTTTTTGTTATATATGGTCAAAATGATAATTATTTTTTTTATGCATAGTTAACATCATAATTAAATGAACAAAACCAAAAAAATAATGACCGCACGGTAGAAAATCTACTGTTCAGCCAAAAAAACTGTCGCGCGATAGAGAATCTATCGTTCTGACCATTCAAACGAAAAACTCAAAACTCTTGACTACTTTTATCAGTACCATTTTCATAATTACTGAAAAAAACTGTGATAAATAAGAGGGGCCATTTGACAATTATTTTATTGTGATGCCCTCAATCTTGATATTATAATTACTATTTTTATTTAATAGAAAGATTAAAAGTAGACAAAGTTTTACTTATTTCAGAAAAATACATTATAATAAATGTGATCTATATTTTTCACAACAATTATAATTAAATGATGAAAATTGGTATATTCACCATATATGAATGACTTAAAATAGCAATGTAAAATCAAGTCTTTGTGCATCATGATTGATATTTTAAATGTATTAAATTTGGTTGTTAAGCTAAATATGTGCTTACTAATATATCTATAAATTTACTTTTAAAAATTTTATTTTATTTTTATTGACTAAAATAATATTGTCAAAATGCTTTTTTATGATAACCAAAATGATTAAGATAATTCATGTTATCTCTCCGAGATAAATAAAGCCAAGCCCCAAGCGATAAAGTTTGGATTAAAAGGAAGCTCAGAGTGAACAATCATTTCCGAATAATTAATTTCTGAGATGCCCAAAATATGCTCCTCTGACCTAAGAAAAAAAAATATTAGCTCCATAAAAAAGACGAGAAATTAAAATATAAAAATTCTCTGGAAAAAGTAAATAAATTTAATTCAAAAATTATATAATACATTCTGACCAGAGGCGGATTTAGAGAGAACCAGAGGGGGTAGCCGTCCTCTGCTGGAAAAAAATTTGCGAAAAAATTCAGTATATTTATACAATTTGAAATTTTTTCTTCGTAAAATAAATATATATATATTGAAAAAATATGTCTAATTTTGTCTATCTAAAAAAAATTATAAATCTTGTGTTCCTAACAAAAATTCAAGATCCAGCTCTGATACGTGACAATAAATGACTTGGACCAAAGAAAAAAATTATTTCTTATTGATAAGAGTTCTTAACCGAAAATATGTCAACTAAACTGTTTATTAATTAATTTGCTTTCAAGTTTATTATATGTAGTTTCTAGATGCTGGTACTAAATTTATCATTTTCTTTGTTTGGTTCTGGTAATATCTGATAACATGGCAGGAACAGTTCAACCTCGACGACTCGATGTGCTTGGTCGCTGTGGTTGACTATCAGAAATCAGCCAAAGGAAAAAAAACATAGGAAATTACGCTGACAATTCAGTGAAATCTGAGCCATCCAAATTGCCCTATAAATATTAAGTATACATAATCTAGACCGTTAATCCGAAATGAAAGGATGAGATGTACAATAAAAGGTTGTGTTTCAAAGGCATGGAATGAATTAGTGGTCCTGATCTTAGAGCATCTTCATTTCTGAAATTTTTGGAGTTTTTAATCTGATGTGAGAATTTCTAAATGAGTTTTAGAGATGTAGATGAGTTTCTTATTTAGAAATCATGCTTAAGAATTTCTTATTTAACAACTATACTTTAGAGTTTATAAACTCTGACGTGGCTTAATCATTGGTTAAAATTGATCGGTCTTCAATAATATTGATAATATTTTCTGACGTGACAATTTAGAAACTCTAAATTTTCAGTTTTAGAGATGGAAGATTTAGAAAGTAAAAAAAAAATTAAATTTCTAAAAAATAATGTGACAATAATTTAGAAACTCCAAAAATAGTTTCATAAATAGAAATGCTCTTATCATATCACTTGAAGTATAAAATGATAAATTGATAAAAGTTTCGTGCCAAGAAACCCAATATTTGAAGTCTTCAGCTGCATGCCTAAATTTGACGACCAACTCTTCTACTGCGAAGAAGCGACGAAGAAAGAAACCTTATCTTGACAAGTAAAAATCATGGAAGTTGCTTCCTAATCCTAATCCACTAACTACAATTCTACAAAGAATTTGTACAGTGGTCTTTCCTTTGAATAGCAAATGTGAAGGAGACCATATTTGAAGCTGTGGTTAAAGCTGTACATAAGGGGTAGATGATCCATATATAACCAATTAAGCATCCATATATATATCTCTAACATAATCTAATGGAATTAATGTTTTTGGTAACCAAACGTCCCTAATCCAACGAGGAACCGTCATCTCTTAAATCTCCTAGAAACCTTTTCTATACAGAGGGTGTTTTTGTCAAATTCTATTTAATATAGTGGTGAGTCACAAGATTTTCATTGGAGAGGTCTGGAGTTCAAGTTCCGTTAGGAGCTACTTTTAGAAAAAAAAATTTCAAGTTTATTTTCTAATTTGTTTACGAGAATGAATCAAATTTTCCAAACATGTGTTACATATGCAGGGTAGAGTGTGAATCAAATTTTCATTTGTTCTACACATGTTCTTACAGTGCAACCATAAGATCCTACTTAATGGATGTACTACAGCACCAGGAACTTGAAGCTCTAGTGTTCTGCAGTTCGAGGGCTAGTGATTTGGTTATGAGGTCAAGAAGGCAAAAATGGGAAGCAATTAAAGCAACAACATGCTTTGTTATTTGGCGAGAGAGATGTAGAAGAATTTTCTTCGGGAAAAACGGTACATTACAAGAGGTTGTTAATGAAATCCTTACGGAAGGTCGGCTATGGTTTCCATCTGAATCCTTCTTTGATAGAGATTGGGGCTAAATACAGATTTCCTAATTAATTGTAAAATTATATATTTCCTTTTTTTATTCCTTTATTTTTATTCTGTTATTCTTCTTTTCAAATTTGTTTTTTTTTTCTTTTGTAAATTAACATTTATTAATGAACATTGAGGACAATGATCCTCATCTTTTGCTCAAAAAAAAGTTTGTTTATGAGTGTGGGTGTGGGTGTGAATGTGTTGTAAACCTACGGACAATGAATCAAATATATATATATATATATATATAGAGCATGGCTAAAATAATATGCATAGTACACCACATAACGTACTATGCGCTCATTTGTATTTAATTTGGTCATTAAATTGATATTTAAGTTGCTCAATAAATTTTTCATATCAAAATCTTGTAGGAAATAAAATTTCGTGATTTTTAGAGCTTTCTTGCTATTTTTTAAATATTTTTTAAAAACAGCCCAGAAATGACACTTTTGTAGTATTAAATCTGGACTGTTTTTAAAAAATATTTAAAAAATAGCTAGAAAGCTCTAAAAATCACGAAATTTGATTTCCTACAATATTTTCATATGAAGAATTTATTGAGAAACTTAAATCTCAATTTAATGATCTATATCTATATGTATAGTACAAAATGGGGTGTACTATGCATATTATTTTAGCCATGCTCTATATATATATATATATACAGAGGGTGTTTTCTTCTCAAACTCAAATGTTCACAATAAAATATTCATATAATTGAGATACGAACATCGTCGCAATAGCACTGTTAATAATATGTGCATCTCGGATACGATGAGTATGAGAAATGTTTTTATGTTAACTTATCTGTTATAAATATAAATTAAAATTTTTCTGAAAGGTCACTAAACTTTGTATTAATTTCGTTTTTTGTCACCGAACTTTAATTATTTAACTTTTAGTCACTGAACTTTGATATATCTCTACATTTAGTCATTTTTCATTGTTTTTCATAAAAAAAAAACTTAACATAAATTTAATGTGGTGCCTACATGACAACAATATTTGAAAGATAAATATTACGAAGATTTTAGAAGAAAAAAGATATAATTTATGTAAATTTTTGTTAATATTTTTTATTAAAATATGAGGAAGTGGTTAAATTTGAAGATATATCAAAATTCAGTGATTAAAAATGAATAATTCAAAGTTCAGTGACAAAAAAAAGTTGAGTAGCCTTCCAGAAAATTTACCCTAAAAATTCCATTAACTAAGAATAAATTTAAAAACTACTCCGTACTTGTTACCTCTATAAAAATTATAAAACAATTATTTTATACTTCTATCAATACAGTAAAAATTGTTAGTTAATGATTATCTCGCAGTTTTTTTTTTGGTAATTCGGTAAATAATTATAACCAAAGTAGCCAAGGCAGGTTATTTTTTCAAGTACCTAGCCAAACCGGTAGAGCTACTACTGTGTGAGAGCCCACACGGCAAAGCTAATACCGTGTGGCAGGGAAGCACGATAAATCTGTTACCGTGTGGTGTGGCTCTGCCACATTTGATCGAATCCTGCCACACGGTATTACTTCTACCGGTTTTCCCATTCTGTTCTACCTATAAATATAATTTCCATCCGCCACAAACCCTAGCCGCAACTCCATTTCTGCCAATTTTTTCTTAATTTTTGTGAATCTAAGAAGCTAGAAATATTTGAGCAAATTGAAAAACAAAGTAGAAATTACAGCTCAAATTGAAGAACATCATTGGTGTTGAACTGTAAGTATATATTTACATTTTTTATTTTATAAATAAGTAGAAAGTATTAATTTGATTTGAAAAATTCTTTATTTGGAATCGTCTTACAGGATCATCAGCGAAAATGATCATTATTAATATATATCATGGAGGTCAGATAATTAAGGGGTCACAAGGAGTAGATTATAGTTTACCAGCAAAATGCTCTTTTTCTATCACTGAACACAGCCGATTTGAAGAGTTGAAAAATGAAATATATAATGTTCTTGAACTAGATCGAAGTGCATATACTTTGAATATCAGGGTCCGAACCATGATTACAGGTCCAAGTGGACAAATGTATTTTACCTTGATTCCAATTAATGATGAAAATGTCTGGAAAATACCTCTTAATAATGCTGCAGTTTGTTACAATTATCGTTACTTGGAACTGGTAGTTGAGGAGATACCCATATCATCTGTTGTTTGCCCTAATTTGAATAGCATACCAGAATCTATTAGACTTAGTAGCGAAGAAGAAGAAGAAGAAGAAGAAAATGATGATGATGATGAAATCGAAGGTGAAGACATAGCAATTAGGTGGAGATATACCATTCCATTTGTAAACCGAGGGGATAAACACCCAGCTGAACAATTTTCTGATGTGTCGGGTATGGTAGACTCTGATGAAGCATTTTTTGGCAAACCAAAAAGGTTTGAGGAACCATTAGCAGAAGGTAGAACATTTCCAACAAAGGAACATTTAAAAACAGCCATACACGACTTTCACATTAAAAGTAATATTGAAATTGAAGTTGCTAATAGTAGCAAATCCAAATTGGTTGTTAGGTGTAAGGACAGAAATTGTTATTGGAGATTGTATGCGAAACATAGTAAACAAGGATCAGCTTGGAAGATATCAACTAATCCGATACAACACTCATGTCATGCATCAGCCACAAGACCCGATCACAGACAACTTACATCTAGAATGATTGCCGGAGTTATACAAAGTGCTCTTAAGAAGAATTTAGAACTTAAATTAAGCATGGTTTCAGAGTTGGTTAGAACTGCATATCCTACTGTGCAACCTACATACAATAAATTATGGAGGGGGAGAGAGTTGGCAATTGCAGAAATGTTTGGTAGCTGGGAGAAAGCTTATGAGATGTTACCACCTTTGTTTAATGCAATGCAAGCGGAAAATCCGGGAACAAAGGTTACATTTGAGTCTTATCCATCAACACATTATGGAGTTCAACTTTTTAGACGAGTTGCTTGGACTTTTGGTCCATGCATTCAAGGTTGGAGGCATGTCAGGCCCGTGATCAGTGTGGATGCTGGATTCATGTCGGGCAGATACGGTGGTAAGTTTTTTGCAGCATGTGCTTATGATGCTGAGAATCAATTGCTTCCTCTTGCATTTGGGATCGCTGAGGAAGAAAATAATGATAATTGGGGGTGGTTCATGCGATGGTTAAGAAACGAAGGGGTTGGTCCTGGTCGTATATGTGTTATTTCTTATCAACATGCATCTATTAGAAATATTTTTGAACAACCTCACCTAGGATGGTGTGAACAAAGAGGTGAAGCTGTACATCGGCTTTGTGCCCAACATGTTGCGCAGAATTTTTTCAAAAAATGTAAAAGCGATGACCTAGTTGAAACCATGAAATGGACTGTTAGGAGAAAGAAGTTTTGGAGGTTTGAAGAAAGGATGGAGAACATTAAGAATGAGCACACAATTGCATACGAGTATTTGATAAATACTGGTAAGAAGATCCGAACTGATACTGAAGAGCCTCGAGTACCACAAAAATGGGCTCAATGTTACGATGGAGGTTGCAATAGGTAGGGTATTATGACTTCAAACGGTTCTGAGGCTTTAAACAGTGTTTTCAAAATTGCGATAACATTACCCGTTACAGCGATTGTTGAAGAATCATTTTACAAATGCGTCGAGTGGTTTGTTAAAAGAAAAAGTATTGCAAATTTTTGGGCTAGCAACAATTACGTGTTTTGTCCCAAAGTAAGAGAAAAAATTGTCAAACGAGGAGAAAAGGGAAGAAAACTCAAGGAAGTAACACCTCTAACAGCAAGGTTTAACACGTATGAAGTTATGGTTAGAAATAAGGAAATTAAAGAGGTAATGTGTTTTCAAAATTTCAAAATATTTGAACTTATTCAGCTAACAGAGTACTAATGACTTCAATTTTTGCAGGGAGTTCTAGGCAATGTGAAGTATGATGTTGCTTTTGTTGAAGGAATACCCCATTGTAATTGTCAGAAACCACAACTAACAGGTATACCTTGTTGTCATGTACTGGCTGTGTGTTCGATGCGACATTTGGACGAGGAACAATATATTAGTCCATATTATTCGGTTGAAAATTTTAGCAACACTTGGTCTGGAGAATTTAGGGGGTATGGAAATCCTCATAATTGGCCAATGTATGTTGGTCCAAATATTAGACCAGATCCAGCAAATTTGAATAAGGGAAGGAGAAAACATAAAAGAATAGTTATGGAGATGGATCAAATGGAGGGACGTGTACCTGTGCGCTTAGATGATGGCCAAACTAGACATTCAAGAAAACGATCAAATCAAGGAGGTAATATAACTCACATTTATACCAGAAGTAATATATGTGCTTGAATGATGTGCATATTGATATTTGTTGTATATTTTTGTAGGAGCATCTACATCACGTCGCCGTTAAGATGAAAGGAAGTTTTTAAGTACTGTATGTGGATTTCAAGTATTGTATGGGGATTTTAAGTACTGTATGTGGATTTTAAGTACTGTATGTGATTTTTACGTATTGTATGTGGATTTTACGTAATGTATTTAAGTACTGTATGTGATTAATTGGCCAATGTATGTGAAATTTAAGCAAGCATAGAGTCCAATATAAAGTCATCAAAAACATAGAAATATAACTACCATAACAAACATAAAAAGTAAAACACTGAAATATAACTACTGTAACAAATATAACTACTATAAAGTCCAATCAGGCAACAACAACTACGCACGACGATGCCTACGAGGACCTGAAGGGCTCCACCGAGATGGAGGAATTTGATCCCTTGGTGGAAGATCTCGTCGTGGTGGTACCTGCGATGTACCAGCTTCATGGTCATGCGGGAAAGGAGGTGGAGTCACCTGTGTGATCTGACTAGTGATCATGTCTGCAAATCCGGCATAATCCCCACGGGTGAGCATCTCGTCACATAAATTCATGACATCTTCATTGAACTCCGGCGAACGAGGCTCTGGTGGAACTTGTGGAGGCACATCATCATCCACCAATATGTCA
Organism: Eleocharis quinqueflora; assembly: GCA_964058865.1. Taxonomy (NCBI): domain Eukaryota; kingdom Viridiplantae; phylum Streptophyta; class Magnoliopsida; order Poales; family Cyperaceae; genus Eleocharis; species Eleocharis quinqueflora. Next base: position 101,147 of record CAXKVX010000688.1, read on the forward strand.
TCAACATTTGTTGGTAATCCAGCTTGAGCAAGCATGTATGGCATGAGATGCGATTGGTTGAGATCATTTAGATTTCCACGACACATATGCAATGTGATCTTTCCTACTGCATGTGTCCCTCTGCGAAGTACGCACTGAATGTCGTATGTTGCATGTTTGATCTGACGAGCAATCTGAAACAAATGTGGAAGTTAGCTACAAAAGATATGACATGTAGGAAGTAGAAAAAAATACATACCAATCGGGCAAAACTCTGAACATGCGGGACATATGCATGATCTCCAACATTCACATGATGCTGTGCTACAGTAACGTCCAAGGATCCCAACTCAGACTGAGGAATGACAATATGCATGCAGTTACTTCGAAACCATCCGTAATAAAAATGTAGCATATTAGAATCAAATGGACGATTTTCGTAAACATGCCTAACTCCTAGGTTGTTCCTGCAAAATTTAAGAACAAGATATAAACCATCTTACTTATCCTAATTCGTTAGGTAACATTTAGGAGAGAACATACCATAATCCGATGTGGAACTCGTGGCGCTGATCCCAATCTATCAGCCAACTAGATGCAGAATGAGCACATCTATGTAAGTTCTGATGCAAATCCCATGACTCGAGTGCTGGGGGAGGGACGACCTGATACAGCCCGAACTGGCGCATGACTCTATCTGGATAGTGATACTCTACCATCCAAAATAAGATCAAAGGTACACGACAGAGCCAAACAACACTGTCGGCCATAACTCGAGGGGGCGCCAATCCTAAGAACTGGATGTATGGCATCCAATTCACAAACTCTTCATCTAGCCTTTGAAATTGATCCCGATAACTTGCGACACTACCCCGATGATTATCAGAAAAACAATGTCTTGTGCACCACTTAATCCCATATGCATGTCGGGAGCTCAAATCAAGATCACCGAAAGGTGGTGGCTCCACAGTAGGTTTGGGCCGCCCAACAGTAAAATAAGTCCAGGACCACATTTGCAACAATAACATCGGGCCACAAATAGATTTGGTTTTAAGTAAACACCCTCGACATAACTCCCGATACAGAAATGAAAGAACAGCTCCTCCCCAATTGTAAGTAGGGACATTTACCAAGTTACCCAAAAACTGAAGGTACTTGGCAGGTACCGAGTCTCCCGACTGATCTGGAAATAAAATACTCCCAAACAAATCCATGCAATAAAAACGAGTGTATCTCTCAATTTCGACCTCAGTCGGATTATTGGACAATGGTGTCACATTTTGTCTCAACCAGGCAAGGTATATGTGGTACCTAAAGTATATTTAGGACAAACAATTACTACATACTTGTGCATGTTTGAAACAAAAATATATATGTCAAGGTAGTTGTCATACCTGGAGAATGTGACGTCCGACTCTCCAGTTTCAGCATTATCTTGCTTCCTAATTCTCCAAGGCCCATCTTCAGGATTATCCCAGTCATAAGCAGGATCAATGCCCAACAAATTCTCAATTTCAGCACTCCAATCATCATCAGAAATGCCTGTAACTGGCATTCCTTGGATGGGCAATCCCCATATACAGCTCACGTCTTGTAATGTCACCGTCATCTCGCCAATTGGAAGATGAAACGTATGCGTCTCCGGTCGCCACCTCTCTACCAAAGCAGTAATCAATGCTCTGTCAATACGGGTGGTGGAATCTGCCAACTGAGCAACTTGATATAGTCCCAATCTTTTAAGAGCCGGCTCGCAAAACTCACTATATGGAACTCTAACTTTGTGCGACCCAATCATCTTGAATGTGAAATTACTCTGCATCAAAATTTTATTAGTGTTACAAAATTAATATAAAAGATGCATAAAAACATATAAAATTTAATTTAAAAGCAAAATTTACAAACTTACAGTTCGCGTGATTTGTGAAGTACGATGAGCTTGACGCGGCAAGTGTAATACGTCTGGTGCTTCCATTTGAAATACTTCTGAATTACTCATTTTCTAGAAACAAAATTCAACATAAATTTAAACCAAATTGCTATTAATAATTCACAACTAATTATTACTTACTTTCTTATTTGGCCTATTTGAATTAACTAACAAGTAAATTTAATAGCTTGACCTATTTATAATTTGTAACTAATTTGTACAAATAATTTCATTATTGGATAATGACTAATTTAAGAACAAATTTACAAATTAACAATAGAATTAAGAACTAATTATAATTTCTATCAAACAAATCTATTATTATTTTGCACAAATAATTTAATTTAATTTTACATGGCTAATTTGGTCATGATAATCATGGTTCACGTTTCAACTATTAATTTCAAAACTTAAAATTGAAAGAAAATAATAACTAACCTCATTATTACTTACTTTCTTATTTGGCCTATTTGAATTAATTAACAAGTAAATTTAATAGCTTGACTAATTTAATTATTTGGCCTATTTGTAACTAATTTGTACAAATAATTTAATTATTGGGTAATGACTAATTTAAGAACAAATTTATAAATTAACACAAAATTAAGAACTAACTATAATTTCTATAAAACAAATCAATTATTATTTTGCACAAAAAATTTAATTTACATGGCTAATTTGGTCATGATAATCATGATTCATGTTTTTACTATTAATTTCAATACTTAAAATTGAAAGAAAATAATTACTAACCTCAAGATGTAGCTGAATAGAACTGTTTGATTATCCCCGAAGAGTAAAATGGCGTTCACGGAATCGTTGTTGGACTAATATTGAGGGAGATCTAATTTTTAGAGCTTCATTCGGCCATGGAGAGGTGGAGGAGGTGGCTGGATGTGGTGGGGAGAAGAAGGATCCGCACGGGTTATTTGTTACCGTGTTTTACGCTCCGCACGGTAGAAGGATTACCGTGTTGTTTAAATTTGACGCTCCACACGGCAGTAGGAATTCCGTGCGGCCTTTCACACGGTGGAGCCATTACCGTGCGTCAAATCTTGATCTGTTGTGGCGCCTAAACGTTGCACGGTAAATCTAATACCGTGTTTATGTTCAACACGGTACTGCCTCTATCGTTTTGGCTATTTCATCTAAATACGCCTCTACCTTGGCTACTTTGGTTACAATTATTTATCGAATTACCAAAAAAAAAAATAACTGATTATCTCGTGTAGATTTTTGTATGTTTTTTTCAATACAATATAGTTGGTTAGAACCCTACAAAATTATTTGGTAGTACAAAATTATTGTTCTCATATTTACTTCGTATATTGCTTTATCTTCTCTTTCTCCCACTCTAAATTAATACTTAATTGCTCTATATAAAGATTAAAGTGCATTCCACAGTAAGCAAGATGCAATATTTTACTTTCATTTATTTTTAAAAATTATCTCGTGAAGAATCTGAAAAAAGATAGTTGCGTTTTTAATATGTTTGCATACATAAAAACATTGAATTGAAGCAATATTATTTTTACACTTATAATATCATTTCAATTTTATTTTAATAGTTATTTGGACCGTGATTTTGTTAGCTCTCAATAACTATTAAAATAAAATTGAAATGATGCAATATTATTTTTACACTTATAATATCATATATAAAATATTCAATCAATAATTTTTATTATTTCAGGATTTAAAAAATATTTTAATTAAAATTTAATTTTTGGGGGCATTAACATAGTCAAATTGATCCCTTCTCTTTTTAATTACTATTGGCCCGTAGGCAGCCTTACAAAACTCCAGTTCACACAATTAATAGGGTTTTAAATTATTCAGCAAATATTTTCTTTTCATTTCAAAGGTGCATTTGTGTGAAATAAATGAGCTTTGGTCTATTTATAATTGAAAAAAAATATTTATATTAATATTATCTGTTATTATCATTTAATTGTTCACTATCTAATATTCTTAACAGGTAAGAATATAATTGGAATAATTCCAATTTTAACGAATAATATTAAGAAGATAATAATAATGTTTTTCAATTGTGTTCACCACCTGATCTGTCTGTATCCTTTTGACACTCCTTAGCATTAGTGCATTTATTTTTTGTAATGAAATAGTTATACATATTATTGATTTTATTATGCAACTTTAGTTGAATTATCGTGCAATTTCAGTACAAAAAATAACATGTATAACTATTTCATTACAAAAAATAACATGCATAATAACTCAAATAATGTGCACGATAACTCAACTAAAGATGCATAATAAAATCGATATCAATCCGGGAATGCGATGGTAAATCCGGCAACGTCAGGCAGCAAAAGCGTATTGGCCATGAATCTCTAGAATTAACATAAAGAACCAATAAATATATCTTTAAGAAATAAGTCAAAATAAATAAATAAATAAATAAAAACAGAGGAATGATAAAACGTGGAGGTAAAGGCACACCATGACGTCCGTTACCAAGTCATGAATTGTTGGATAAGCGATAATGCGCTCTGCATACATGCATGCATGCATACATACATACATACATAGATACATACATACATAATTGTTTGCATTTGCAAACTCAAATCTGGATAAGCACACCTTGACCAGGTTTCTCTTTGTAGATACTGATCAAGGTCAGGGTCAGGGTCTGGGTCCCAGCAGAGATCTGTAATGTAATGTCTGTATTCAGCGGAAGCTGTCATTCTGCCGCGCAGCAGTTACGGACGGTCTAGATTTTCTACGTTGTAGATTACGGACGGTTCAGATTTGATTCAGAAGATCTGATATTAAAAATTTAATTTGCACGAATCTCGATGCAAATCAAGATTGAAATTTGCTGCTCAGCACGGACAGTATTTTAGTATTTTTGCTGTGCGTTAGAAGATCTCATTCCGTATTCGGCGAAGGCACATGCGATTCCTAAATCCGAGACCGTGATTCACTCGCCTGCCTGCCTGCCTCCAGAGACTTCAAATCCAACGAATGCAGACGCGGTCCCTTTGACCCTTTGTGGAGTGGTTTTGTCAAGTCTTGTTTAAAAAGATGGAAACAGGGTTTGGATTGGTGGAGACTGGAGACAGTCAGACAAGGGAGGTGTTTCTTGATTTCTCTTGATTCAGAGGCGGATTCAGATTAAAATTAAGCAGCGAAACACTTATTGAAATTAAGTAACGACGTCCTTCTAAGTTTAAGCTATAATTTGCTGGATCCAACTGAAAATTTAGTACTCGAAAGCTTCATTTCAAAATCAAGCAGCGATACAGACCTGATCTTGCCCATGCATAGATCCTCCCCCTGTTGATCCTCGGCGGGTTGAAGTATGTTATTATGTTAACATATATATCTTGCGTCTAAAATTTAAATTTTGTGAATTTGAAGTGTTTTTACTTTTTTTTAAGTGATTTTTTTCATCTTATGTTATCAATAAGTAATAAATAAAAAGATTTTGTTTTACATGCATGGCTTAGAAATATAAGAAAATTGTGATATATGTTCAAAAGAATGTCAAATCAATTTCATTACATAAAAATTTTAGTTTTATCTTTATTTATATAAGAAATTTTATTAATCTTAATATTTATTACTTTCATGTCTTTTGTTGCAATTTGAATATGTGCCTCTATGGAAAGATACATGACTTATAACCATCCGCAGTAAACATGATTCTAATTTGATCAAATTATATTAGATTATTATTTTAATGATTCGGGATTTTATTAGAGATAGCTAACTAAAATGACTTTAATGAAATCATAGATTCAATCAATGTGAGCACGAATACAGTGATATGTACATTTTAATATTCTGTGAGCATAAAATATATTGAATTAATGTTTTATTTTTAATATATTACATTAATGCTTTAGAAACGTTTTGTATCCAAACATTTAGACGTGGATATTCTAGATTTGAATATAACAAATAAATTGTAATTATCCATATCTGTATTTCTAGAAATGTGAATATGTATAATTTATAAAGCAATAGTAATATTCAAAAATGAAAATTTTCAAGATTAATATTATATGCATATATTAATATTAGTTTTTCATAATGTTTATATTTGCTTATTGATAACAGTACTGAAAAAAAAAATATGATATAATAATTTAATTTATGATTTTCTTTACTTTATTACTCGTATTCGTATTTGTTTTCATTTTTTTGACAGCGCCTTTCGTTTTATCCACCATCTATACATGTGGGCTCTTACATAAAATGGAGTTCTTAATCATAAATAATAAATGAAATTGAGAAATAGTTAAATATGATAACTCTGAAGGGGTGAATAGATTTTTTAAATTTAGGGTTATAATGACAAATTTTACGATTCAAGTTCTAATGGCAACTTCAAAGTTTCAATCAATGCAATTTTCAAATTAACAATTAAGACAATTAAACTCAAGAGAAAGGTAAACTAATTTGGCTTTAGTAAGTACTAATGACGGAAGCGTAATTAACTAAAAGCAATTCAATTTTTCTCAGACAAACATATAACGATTAAAATTAAGTAGAGAAGAGATAAGAAGATCCAAACAAAGTATGACACTGAAATTTAACGAAATTAAGATATTGATGATCCTACTTTTCGGAACTTCCGATCTTCTGATGTGATAACAAGTTCGGGACCATACACTAACACCAAATATTCGGTACAATATTGAACTATGTCCTCTTACACACAAAAGAATGAGAGACAAAGTCAAAAGAACAAAATAGCACAAAAACAAAAATAGAAGAGAATAAAGAATATAAATAATCACTCAAATCTCACAAAAGTTTGGAATAATTTGGAATCAATGAATTTGAGTTTAGCAAGGATTTAGCAAAAAAATTTAGAGCTCAATAATGATAGTTGTTAGGTTTAGATTTTGCAATATTGGAAAGTTTTCTAAAGTAAGGGTTGTCTTTTATATTGTCATGGAAAAAGTCTTGCTATTTTTCATATTGTCATATGACTAAGTAGATTTGTCATACGACGATTCTGAAAAAAAAGTACAGCAAAACAATACAAAATTTGTTCATAATTTTGAGTCTTTGACTTTTATGTCCATATCGTCCTATGACTAAATGGTGTCGTCATAGGACGACATGGAGGAGATTTTGACAAGTTTATGGCTTGTTTTTGGTGCAAATTGGTCATATCATCATATGACTATATAATTTGGTCATATGTCGATTTGGGGTGATTTCGGCAAGTTACTGACTTATTTTTGGAGGGGTTTTGGCGTATCGTCATATGGCTATATGATTTTGTCATATAATTATATGGAGATGATTTTTGACAAGTTAATGGATTGTTTTTGGAGGAGTTTTTGGCATATCGTCATATGGCTATATAATTTCGTCATATGATTATATGAAGACTGAAAGTCCATTCTTGTTGTTTGAACTCAAATACATTGACTTAAAATCATTGTAAGTTCAAATAAAATGGACTTAATATGTTCTTGACTTGATAGCTTCATGTCTTGAGTTCTTTGAGCCTCATCCTTGCATTTTTCTTTTTCCTTTTGCATTATTTTAAATCTAAACACAATTTCACAAAAAAAACTATTTTAAATTCAAGGTTTAGTTTTGTAAATCAAACATTGTATATTATTTAGCTCAACAAACAAATCCCCACAAAAAATCTCTATTCTTTAGATCTTGATACATTAATACACATGAATTCAAATAAATTTTAATTTAGAACTTTGTTTTTTTTAATAGAGATAAGAGTTTTTGTTAGTCAAATATATTATCGATCTAAAATATCTTAAGTATTTTGTTTTTATCGAATTTTGAACAAAAAATATTGCTCGTAAACGATAGCTAAGGGCCAATTCTTTTAAATATTAAAACTTAAATGTGTTCTATAATTGTTATCGTTATTTTTTTTATCAATGACATTTACAGTGAGTGGTAGGGAAAATGCACTATCGACTCTTTCCTAACTAAATGTACGAAATTTGATAGTCTATCTATAAATAGTTGATCGGATCTTATGTTTTTCCATAGAGAATTAACACAAAATGGAAAGCTGAGGCTAAAATTATAGAAAATGGTATTGAGTGATTATTTTAGTACAAGTTGAATCCCTCTCTATAGTTCTTCATGCCTATATAGCCAATAGGCTAGTCAATACATATTTGGGCCATGGGCCAACTAAAGCTAAGGCCCAAATATAGAATTGAGATGTATCATCAGCCCTCGAGCATCTACAGCTAGTATAGATGCAGAAGTTAAATATCTTTAGATGAATCCACAGCAAGCCTTCCAGCGAATCACCAGACGAGTTTTGAACGAACCCTCTAGCAAGTATCAATTTTTGTTGCCTCGTTAAAAAACTTGCTAAGAAAACCCATTGGGATAAAACTTAGTGAAGAGAAAAAAAAAGTGCAACTATGTGATACTTTCCGGGCGAGCCCTCAACCGAATTCTCAGTCGAGCTTTTGAAATATTCCATAATTACTTTTGCAAAATCATCTTTAGGAGAGCCCTCGAGCAAGTCTTGAAGTGAGTATCCGAGCAAGCTTCCAAATCACCTCTTAAGAGAATGCCAAGATGCCACCAAAGACATGAAAATACAATGAAGCACGAAGACATGTTAAAGTAGAAAATTTCTTTCACAATCAAGACTATGGTGCAGTATAATGTTCATCAATATGAACAATTAGATTTTTTTCAATGCGTAAAAGATCAAAATAAGATTAGAGCTTTCCTTGATTATCATGATATACCATACAGAGTTTTTGAAGTAAATTAATTAAGTAAAAAGGAGATCAAGTGGTTTGATTACAAGAAAATTCATATTTTGGTCATTGATGGTGAACATCTAGGTGATTCCTTATGTTTGAAGGTATAACAAGAGATGCTATTGCAGCAAAAGCCACCTCCAGTCGAAAGATAAGAAAGGAGATGAGTAGGTACATCTTACTACGCATGACTCATGACTCACATGTAGGAAAGGTGACTAGCATAGAGTTGAGAAAAGATACCTTGAGATGAAATGTGCTAAAATACTTCCTGACTGGCATATCTTCAGCTTTCAACCACCTTACCAGCATCTGATCATTTGTGTCGCCATTTTGGAGGCAATTGTCACCTGAGCGATTGGAGCGGACCCCCAGCGACTTCTCCCTCGAATTTCGACGTCCCTGAGGATCCGTGATACAAAGTATGTCGGATGTTGAATGCCTCATTCTTCCCTTATTAGTACTGAACTTATCACCTTGTCACTTGCAGCTAGGTAAACTAACAGTGCATCCCCCTCTTTTGGCTGACTAATTATTGGCGGTTGTAGAATATACTGTTTTAACTTGTCGAATGCTTCCTTGCACTCATCATTCCATTCAAACTTCTTTGTCAGGATGGAGGCTGTACGGATGTCAGATCCCATCGCTATGGTAACATTCTGGTCAGGATTGGGAGTAGGTGCATTCTGACTGATCATTCGCGGTGGGGTTGTTTTGGCAAATATGAGGCTAACCACAATTTGGTCTTCTCGTAAAGCACGAAGGGGAGGTGTTGTCATTTTGCCGAGTGTGGGTGAAGTTAAGGAGTTGTGCATGAGACGAAAGCACCAATGATTCTGACACTAGAATTCGTGCCGAGAAGGTTGGTACAGAGGCAAAAGAGAAGTGACAATTAGACAAGTGAAGTACAATTAGAGTAAATGGCTAGTCCTAAGAATTATAGATCCTCAGAAGTATATATAGGCCCAATAAATCAGGGTGGAAATGGGTCTCCAATACTCGAACAGGTCAACTTTGTCTTCATTGTCTTCAACTTACTACAGGTTGTTTGTTGTACTATTATCTTCGAGCCTATACGAGTCTATTATGATGAGGACCTATCATCGATGATTGGCGAAGAAGTGTTGCATGACGTCATCACTGACGAAAGTTCCCAATTTTAGTTGAGCTCCACCGAGGTGACCTCAAATCTCGTCAGAAAATCTCAACTTGAAAAATTGCAAGAAAGCCTCAATTTTGGAGGTGTCTTAGTGAAACCTTGGTTTATGCGTGAAACCTAGTTAAAATCAAGATTTTGTTGGAGGCGATACAGTGGGGAAGCACATCATATCTCTACATTTAACATCCAAGCTGAGAGATCTATGCCATTGTAGCAGTAAAATCTTAAAGCATAGGATTGGACCGGATCTGTACAAAAGTTGCCAAACAGCTCATGATTGAACCATCAATTCTTGCAAAAAAAAAAATTGAAGAGTAGAGAAGGTTGATCGAATCAGGAGGCATGAGCTCTCAAAGATAGCATCAATGATCCGATCTCATATTTTTGCATAAAAAATAAATAAAACTGGAAATCCGATGCTAAAATCATAGAGAATGGTATTGAGTAGTTAATTTGAGTACAGGTCGAATTCCTCTATATAGTTCATGATGTCTATATAGCCAATAAGTTAATCAATACATATCTAAGTTATGAACTAGCTAAAATTAAGACTCGAATGTAGAATTGAACAATATCAATAGCAAATACCATCGTTCAATCAAAAAAAAATTTGGATAGCTATCGTCATTTGTATTTGAATATATTTTGATCTAAAAAGGTTGACTTCCAAGCGTCCTAAGACCGTGTGAAAAAAATAATAATTAGTACTAGGGTTCTCAAAAAATCCGGGCGGGTCTAACCGCCCGTGTCCGGATCGTGCCCGACTCGTATTCGTGCCTAGATCCACGGATCTAGCACGGATCGGGTTGGCTCCAAATCCTCCAAACCCGTTTGGACCCGTGCCCGACCCGTCTGGATCCGCCCGGATTTATCATGGGTCGGGTTGGATGTTTTGGGTTCGGACCCGTGCAAACCCGCCCCGCCGTACCCGTGGATCCGTGGATCCGGACGGGTCGGATCCACGGGTACCCGACCCGCCCCGTTTTGAGAACCCTAATTAGTACTGTACGTCTGTACACATGACCAAACTAATACGCGCGAGAGAAAACAAATAATGAAGGAAGAAAGAAAGAAAGAATGCCATGTGAGATGCTCGTGTCGGCTGCTACATATCACCTGAAAAATCTGAGCGAGACGCATGCAGCTTGGGCCTTCTTATGGAATGGCCCCGTCACATGCAAAGTTCGCTATTAATGTTCTGTTCAGATCCAAGAGAGATATCTTACATTAAGTAAAAAATCGAAAACAAAAGAAAAGAATATGGATGTTGGACGATGAGCATATTCTAGACGTAAGACTCGCGCTACGCGCGAAAAAAATTAAATTTTAAACTTTCATATTACAATAATAAAATTATAATAAATCGTTTAAATAATAAAAAAAATAAAAAAAGCAACGGTAAAAAACCTACAGTGAAGGATCAATTAAAATTAGAGCATCATGGGTCATATTGGATCAAAATTAGAGCATCAATTAAAAAAATACTATAACCAATCTCCGACACGAAGGAAATAAAATTTAAAAAGAGAAAAATAGTGATTTTACTGCAGAGATGAACAGTGAAAACACTGTTCATTCACCATGGAAATGAACAGTGGTGGGCGATGAGACATGAGTATATTAATAAGTAAAACATTGTTCATTCATGCGGTATGCGTCAATCGTCATGCGTCTTGCGTTATGCGGCTTGGGTCATGCGTCATGCGTCTCACATCATGCATCATGGGTCATGTGTTATGCGTCATGCGACATGCATCATGCGTCATGCGTCATGCGTCATGCGCCATGCGACATGCGTCATGCCTCTTGCCTCTTGCGTCTTGTGTCTTGCGTCTTGCGTCTTGCGTCTTGCGTCTTGCGTCATGCGTCATGGGTCATGCGTCATGCGACATGCCTCATGCGTCTTGCGTCATGCGTCATGCGTAATTCCTCTAACGTCTTGCGACTTGCAACGTCATGCGTCATGTGTAATGTACCGTCATGCGATATGCGTCATGCGTCATGCGTCATGCGTCATGCGTCATGCGTCATGCGTCATGCGTCATGCGTCATGCGTCTTGCGTCATCCGGCTTGCGTCATACGTCATGTGTTATTCCTTTAACGTCATGCGACTTGCAGCAGCGCCATGAGTGTATTAGATTAGATTAGCTTAGATATTACAATAATAAAAATATAATAAACCGTTTAAATAAAAAAAATAAAAAAACAACGGCAAAAAATCTGGAAAAAGCTACAGTGATTTTACTGTAGCAGTGAAGAGTGATTTCATTGTTCATTCCACTGTCGAAATACGAGACTAAAGTATATGCATGTTGGTGTTTTATAAAATATTTTAGAACAACTATATATATATATATATATATATATATATATATATATATATATATCATAATTAAAGCACGACACGGGCATCACGGTTGCAAAATCACATTAATTATTATATGAAAAAAAAACTTGGGTGCTCCACTAGCTGGGTACATCTAGGTACTCCTGCTAGTGGTGATTGGTGGAATTGAATCTTGAGAATTTAAAAAGTGAAACTATTATATATTATTATAAGGTGCATTGTATGTGAATATATGATTGGTAGAGTTGGATGTACTGGATACTTCGGTAGAGTATGCAAATCTTTGCTTAATTATATTGTTTCCATGTTTAAGTTTAGTCCTCACCAGTCACCCTCGCTCACTGGGAAATCTTTTTTCTTTTCCAACAAAATATACTGTGATAAAAGATATTTAAATGGAAACAAGGTAGAATGAATTGATATCAGTTTACTTTCTTTGGCTTTGTTACCCTAACTTAGTGAAAAAATTATGTCAATATCTTCCAAAATAATTCGTGAATTATTGAATCTTGTGGTTTGCTCTCTTAGTTTTCATTTCTCCTATTTTTATATGACGAAGACAAAATTGTGGTGTATTGCCAATATTTTGAACAAGTAGACGAATTACCTAGAAATCCTTAAAATATAAACTTCCATTATTAGTTAAGAGCAAAATTCTGAAACAGTATATAAAATGGAAATATATAACATATCAAAATATTTTTATTTGGTAAAAATAAATCAAATTGTCAATTCAATCAATAGTATAATTAATTGAATAAGTGGTATGCTTTACTGCTTTTGTACAATTCGAGTAAAAAGTAATTTTGAAAATTAAAAAATCTCGAATATGATGCATGTATTTTTTTCGCGAATTTTACTTGGTTTTAGCATAGTGAAAATTCCAAGAAATAATTTAGTCATATCGAAAAAATATAACTGGGATATAGTTCTTAGTATAAGCCCTTCTGTTATGATGAATATAAATATATCAAAATTCTAAATCTGAAATTTTTCTTCGGATTATTTGTGAATAATTTGCTCGTTTTAGAGTCCACAAATTAAGAAAAAAAGTTCCGAAAAATCTAAAAGTATGTTTACCCATCTATTTATTTATCCAATAGTACTCAAACTAAAATTTCAAAACTGATATTACTTTATCATTTTTAAATTACGTGCCAATTAACAATGAAATAAATAGTTGCAGATGAATGATGAATGATCGAATCCGTATCCCCCGAAATAATGCGGGGTCACGAAATAGTCAGCGGGCAGCACTGTTACGTTGTAATTTCGCTGGTACTATAGCAAAAACACTGTGCGAAAAGCACTCGACGCTGTAGCAGCGGTGAAAATGCAGGAGCCCACACTGTTGACCATTTCAGGAGACTTGAATTCTCAATGATCAACACACAACTTCTGAACTTCTACTGGAAGAACGTGGTTGTCACGTGGTCACGCCTCGGCTGCGTTAACATTTAATGAAACGACATGTGGCATGCTGGTGTCATATTTGACTGTTTCAACGAATCTCCATTTAACGCGTGGATGGGGCGGTGCTGACATGCACTTCTATTGGCGCTGTATTAAAGTGTCGCTTCTATATTGATCATAGAATTTGCTTTTTATTACCGTGTCTAAATGCAATTCACGGGATGTGTCGCCAGATTTAGACAGCTAAATAATCTCCTTTTTATTACCGTGTCTTAATTTTGTGTAAAAACATTCCTTTGGTCTTTAATGTTAATCAAACGATTATACTTTTTGAATAAAGGCATATTTTATATATATATAATATAGGGACGATATTGTTCGCAACTTAATTTTAAATACTTATTTTAAATGTTTTGAATTAGTTTCAAACTCGCGTTTCATCAAACGAATATTTATTGTCTAATTCAAAGACCGGTTTGTACATAAAACACATATTTTATTCATTTACTTTTATACAAGCCATGTGTGACATATTGATCTAATGTTTACAAACTAATGGGTCTATCTGGCAGATTTAGAAATATATAGCATTGAAAGGTACTACCAAAGTACTTAAAGTAGAGTAATAGTAGAAAAGTTCAAGAAAAAAAAAATCCATCAACAAAAAGAAGTTGAAAAAGATGGAACAGCATAGAATAAAGTTATTCATTATTGTAAAGAATGACAATGTTATTTGATAAATCATGGGTAAGAAAAATATTATTCTCTATTCGCCTTTTCCCTATTCATATTATACATCTAAATAGCAATGGTTTATAACTTTTGTTATTTTTCTTGTTGTCAAGCACATTCAATATGAATGACATTAGACTATATAAGTCTTGCCTATGGTGAAATGTTTGTTTAACATTTAGGTTTACTTTTTGTAAAATATAGTTTAAAATAATAAAGCAAAAATTTAGATACTCCAAAAGATAGGTACACTGAATATTCTAGTTCATTTGGACCGTTCAATTCATCAAGATTGGTGCAAAGTGATTTGATGCATTGCATAACGAGGTCACAACCGTCATTCGGATACAGAAAATTGGCCACGCCAAATCCAAGTTGATCAAGAATTTATGTCTACAACTTGAATTCTGAACCACATAATTAAGGGTTGCATTTTCAGAAAATTATTAAGGAAGTCATTAAGTTGACAACTTTGAGTTTTGTGGAGCCACATAATTCAATGTTGATTAATGATGCATTTATACAGGTCATCCGAACATCGTTCTGGGAGTATGATATATGGATTTAAAGCTCTTGAAGTCTAGTTTCAAATAGTCCAAGTTTCGAGTGAATTGGAGTTTCTTAGAGAAAGTTATGATTGTTTTAGTGACGAAGGGTCAGATTGGACTGCCTAGTTTTCTGTTTTTCTTTTTGTTAGGAATTCTAGAGTTTTCTTCTTTTTTATCCCTATAAAAGGATATTATTATCATGTTATTTGGTTGTGGATTTTGAATAGAAAAGTTGTATTTGTTTTCTTATCTTCTTTGTGTCTTTCTACTCTTTTATTTTACCATAAACCCGAGAACTTGAGCTTAACAGACAAGATAGTTTTGGGACCAACTTAGGTCAATTGGTATCAACTCTTCTCTTTTACCATAAAACCGAGTGCTTGAACTTAACGGGCAAGATAGTATCGGGACCACCTTGCGTCAATTGGTATCAGAGCGAGGCTCGACATCCACCTTCACGCTTGCGTGAAGCTGTGTCCTCGACAACCGTCAAATTAACTCACCCCCTCCATCAACAAAACCTCACGTTATTTCCACCTATCACAACATCGTCAATCTTATGACCGATCCAGACCTTCGCGTTATCCTTAACCGCATGCAACAAAATCATACCGAAATCATTCAACGCCTTAGAACTCTCATTAAGCGACTTCCTCCCCCCAATAACCAAAACAACCCTACATTTGTCCCGTCATTTCCTCTCTCTTTCTCCCTCTCCAATTATTCCAATGATTTCGTAACAACCCCAAGCAGCACAATTACAAAATCCTAAACCTACTCCGATGGATTCACTACTATCAGGAAACAAGAGGCAGCGATCGCCATCGCTGGACCTTGATGAAGTCAAGCAGTCCTTAGGAAAAAAGATTGGTATGGAGGATAAAACACCTCATGAAATCAAAGAAGAGATGAAGAAGACCGCTCCGACTACCAATCAATTGGAAGAAGGAAAAGAAGAGAACATAGAAGAATCTGAAGAACAAAACAAAGCTAAGTTGGAAGAAAACACAAAAGAAGGTGAACTTGAGACAAAATCTGAAACAGAGCAGGACACCAATCAGGGGAAAGAAAATGTGATTAAGTATGATCAAGTACTAAGTGACGAACTGCTCGAGAAAGGAGAATATATTATCTTAAACAAACCCGACTCTCTATCTCCAATGGAGACCGCACAACTAAAAACAGAGGTTGTAGTTGAAGTTGAACAGTTGGAAAGTTTCAGTTTAGAGAAAGAGCAGGAGATCAAACACACTGAAATGTTATCACACTTCATGTTTTCAGCAAAGCTTAATAAATTCAAAATGAAGCACAAAACAAATTTTGAGCAAGGAAAGTCTCGTGTTAAACTAAAAAAATCAAGCAACTAAGTGGCCCCATATGCTAGTTCAGAACTTGCTTGAAGAAGACGATTCAAACGAAGAGGGTGAAATCAAGTACGTCCACATTTTGTCTCAAGCATTGCTAGATACAAGCTTGAGGACAATCTTCGATCAATCCGGAGAGTCTGATGCAGTGCATAACAAGGTCACAACTGTCATATTCGGATACATAAAATTAGCCACACCAAATCCAAGTTGATCAAGAATTTATGTCTACAATTTGAATTCTGAGCCACATAATTAAGGGTTGCATTTCCAGAAAATTATTAAGGAAGTCATTAAGTTGACAACTTTGAGTTTTGTGCAGCCACATAATTCAATGCTGATCAATGATGCATTTAGACAGGTCATCCGAACATAGTTTTGTGAGTATGAGATATGGATTTAAAGCTCTTGAAGTCTAGTTTCTAATGGTCCAAGTTTCGAGTGAATTGAAGTTTTATAGAGAAAGTTATTACTATTTTAGTGACGAATGGTCAAATTGGACTGTCTAGTTTTCTGTTTTTCTATCTATTACGAATTTTAGAGTTTTCTTCTGTTTTAGCCCTATAAAAGGAGATTATTATTCTGTTATTTGGCAGTGGATTTTGAATAGAAAAGTTGTGTTTGTTTTTTTATCTTCTTTGTGTCTTTCTACTCTTCTATTTTATCATAAAATCGAGAACTTGAGTTTAACGAGCAAGATAATTTCGGGACCAACTTGGGTCAATTGGTATCAACTCTTCTCTTTTACCATAAAATCGAGTGCTTGAGCTTAACGGGCAAGATAGTATCGGGACCACCTTGTGTCATGATTCCTTGAAACATAATAAAGTTAAAGTGAATTACTTTTCACCAATTCCGATAAATTGGACGACCCATACAGACTAGAGTATCCAGTGTACAAAGTACCTTAATTTTTGCCAAATAATAAATATTGTGATTAAAAAAACTTTTAGGTTACATATGTATGTGCATGTATGTAGTTCAGAAAAGATGGGTCTCAACAAAATTAGTACTTTCCATAATTGAATTGCAAAATTATCACTCATTATATTGACCATATGGTACAGTAAAAAAGTATGACAAACAATTGAGTACTTTAAAAAGTGAGTACACTGGAAACTGTGATCTATCTGGACCGTTTAATTCATCGATATTAGTGAAAAGTGATTTCTTGAAAAATGCAACAAAATTTAAAGTGGATCACTTTTCATCAATCTCGATGAATTAAACGGTCCACACGAACAAGAGTATCCAATGTACCTACATTTTGGAGTATGCAAGTTTTTGCCAAAAAGTATATAATAACTTGGGTACTCCAAAAAATGAGTACACTGGATACTCTCGTTCATCTGGACAGTTCAATTCATCGAGATTGGTGAAAAATGATTCATCGGGAAACACAATAAAAGTTAAAAGTGGATCACTTTTCACCAATCTCAATGAATTGAACGGTCCAAATGAGTCAGAGTACTTAGTGTATTCGTCTTTTGAAGTATTCAAATTTTTGCAAGAAAAGAAAAGAAAGGGAGGATAAGAAGAAACAAAAAATTATATAGGCAAAGAAATAAAGTTGACATCACAAAAAACACACACAGGAAATTCAATAAATCTAATGTGTTAAAAAAATTGGTGTAATGCAAAACGCTTCTCCTAAGCAAAAGAGGTGACCCCTTTCCCGCACTTTTTCCCCTCCCTCCTCCACCCTCTTCTCTTCAGCATCTGATGGATTATGCATTTTTTCGCTCACAAATATTTCAACGGCTAATGGCGAAACCTTAGCGGTTCAGCGACGGCGTTGTGCGAGCTTTCCCTAGCTCGTGGATCGCATCTTCGAGGTACAACCATGAATGAAAAGTCAGTCGTCATTTGCCGGAACAACGGTCGCGGGATACGTATCTTTCGTCTAGATGCGTACTTAGTTTAGATCGACATATCGATTTTTATAGGACGCTTCCGTGAGAACTAGAGATCGACGGTTTACCTACTTACATGAGTCAGGTTTTTTTTGTGCAATAGGTGGGTCAATATCGGTGGCAGTCGGAGATCGGGTTTAGATTTTTTAACACCAGCCACTAAAAAAAAGAAAAGAAACGAAATAGAAGGTGCCAAGCTTGTGCTGATAGTTGAGACATGCAAGTTTTGTTCCGAGTACAAACTGACAGACACAAGTGAACTGAAAACGTGAATTTTACTCTTTTTGCCAAAACTGAATAAGAAAAAAAGAACAATCAAACAAACAAATTACAGATTTTATTTGTCATACTCAACTTCTGATTTCAAACATAAAAATCAGGTAGCACTAAACCTTAAACTCTAAAGTTGAAACAAATAGAAGGAACTTGTTGCTAAAGGAAAATTAAACTAGCAAAACTGTAGCATAAGCAGAACAGGATCTGATCGAACCCGGCACAGCACAGCACAGCATGGATCAGGGTATCCTTTCCATTTTTTAAGATGGACGATCATATATTTTGAGTAACAATGCACTCTCTCAAAATAAAAATAAATAAAAAACCATAGGACGGAGAAAAAAACAATTTGCAGCAGTCAATCAAATGCCATTTCACTTGTGTTGACAATACATCTATTTATTTATTTCCCTTTCAAAGCTAATTCTACAAGAAACCAATTGGTTGGGAGCTAGTTCTAATAAAGAGGATATTACCACAATCTTTGGAGATTAATTTATAAAATTCATTCGGTGCTGGTGATTTCTAACTTGGAACACCAAAACTGGAGCTGCTTTTGAACCTCTGTTAAGCCGGTAGAGCCATAAGAAGTGAACTTATTTACAGAGTTTTCTACTCCCAAGAAATCATAAACATCCTTCTCAAATATTGAATTAATACCACATAAATCATCCAGTGACAGATCTGAGAGCTGGCATTTCTTTGCTACACATAATGCAACAGCCCGGCCTACTACCTCGTGAGCAGTTCTAAATGGCATCCCCTGATTGGTCAGAAAACACCAAAAACATGTTTAGGGAAAAAGAATAATAAAATATGTGAAAGTAAAAAATAAAATCCTCAATTTATTTCAAAGAGCAATCATTCTTTGTTAGTTAAAGGAATTTTAAATTTCCATATAACACCAAGCAGTTCTAAAAGATAACATGCAAAATAGATTAGAAAGATACAATACAACCCTCTGAAAATTGACAGCTTTACTGCCACCATTGACAAGCATCAATTAAAGTAACCTTATGTTTATATGAACAAATTCATTTTGACCTCGCAAGAGTAGTTCTACAAAGCTTAGTGCCTTAGTCCTTTCATTTTCATTGGCTTGTAAAACAATCAAGTTCAATATTGTTGGGTTGCTAGTTGCAAATATGCCAAACTGCTGGGCATAATTAGCAAAGATCCTAACTTCAACTAAAGCTATGCACCAAACTGCAGATGAAGTATAATAAAGGCACTGGATTTACCTTCTTTACCAGATAATCGGCAAGTGTAGTTGCATCCAGATAACCAGCAGGTAGACCAGAGTTAATTCTCTCATGGTTAAAGGAAATATTAGCAGCAAACACACTTGTCACCTCAAGCATTCCTTTAATCGTCTTAACACTGTCAAATAATGGCTCCTTATCTTCCTGTTGATAAAATAAATACAAAATAACTATCTTATATAAAATAAAGGAATAGTTGAGGAAAGCACAGTCAAGACACCTGACGTTCTAGCATTTTTAAGTTAAAAAACTGGTCATTAGCTTCTGACTCAGTTCTCTTATTGTAAGATCAGTCCAATAAATGATAGTTCCAACAAGGTAAATCTTTGACGATAGTGTCGGAACACAATAGCTGAAAAAGTTTTATGCACTTCTATTTTCTCTCTAGCATACGAAATATACTACAGTACTAGATATTTTAACATTATTTTCTGAAGTTCATGCATCAATTTAGAATTCCAACGATTTTTCTAACTATTCCGGTAGAGAGTTACCTGAAGATCGCGATTATAGGCACTAGGAAGCCCTTTGCAAAGAACCAAAAGAGTAATAAGGTCACCTATAACCCTAGCTGACTTGCCTCTAACTAGCTCCATTGGGTCTGGGTTTTTTTTCTGGGGCATTATACTACTACCAGTTGAAACTGAGTCACTCGGTGTTATAAAACCAAATTCCTCTGATGCCCACAAAACCCACTCTTCGCCAAGTCGCGACAGATGGACAGCTGTGATGGAATTGGCTGATAAGAGCTCCAGCACAAAATCACGATCTGAGACGGCATCAATACTACATGGGATGTAAAATTCAGAAATTCAGGCCTAAAATTTACTCCAATATTGTTCTTAAAACAATCTTAAGAACTACAAAAAGAATGTGCATGTACATATTAAATCGTGTACCTGTTTCTAAGAGGACCAGTGAAGCCTAACTCTTGGGAAGTCATAAAACGGTCAATAGGAAGCCCTGTACCAGCCAAAGCACAAGCACCCAAAGGAGAAAGATTTAACCTCTCCTTGCAATTGGCCAACCTCCCAGCATCCCGCTCTAGCTATACAACATAAGAATTTGTCTAATTCTTACTTATTGAGCTCTTGTGCAAATTTGGAAGGAGAAAATCAGATAGAAAAGGGAAAAAGAAAACTCTTCACCTGTTCAACATAGCCTAGAAGAAGATGTTGCAAGAGAACAGGCTGAGCTCTTTGCAAATGAGTGTATCCCGGAACAATTAATCCGTCGTTTCTCATAGCCAGTAACACTAATTGCACCTAATGAAATTCATTAAACCTCATCATATCAATATTTGGAATTTAATTTTTACAAGTAAAAATCATCTTATTACTAATCAACTCAGAAAGACATGTCTTTCCATGATTTTGAATATATCAATTGATTTTGTGGTGGAAGGCATAACCAATTATTCGGTCAAAGTTCTATAAACCAAAAGTATAAATGATTTTATGAAGAGTACATCCTTTTGTAGAACTTTCTTAAATGTTTTAGCAATAATCGCAGCAGACCAATTTGAGCATGTAAAATATATATCATCTCATTTTGCATTTTCCATAAGCATTTTGACTTTCAAAAAGATCGTTCTGAACCTGGAGTTGTTTAATTCGAATCAGGATTTGATCAATGGCATCACGGCACCAGAGCCTGATGTCAGTCACGACTTGGTCGTTTCGGCTTCTAGCAGTGTGCAATTTCTTGGCAGGCTCGCCTATCATATCAGTTAGTGCTGCCTCGATATTCATGTGAACATCCTCTCTATCTTTTCTCCAAACAAACTTACCAGATGCAATCATTTCCTTTATCTTACTGAGACCTTCAACGATCTGGTCTCTTTCCTCTTTGGTAATTAACTCCTGTGAAATAAATAATTTTGATTAAGAATATAGAATCAAATGATAAACAACAGTTATAAGCAATCAGACCATCATAAGTAAATTGCAACTAACAACTGACAGGAATCTATTACACAAGATACAAGGGCATTACAAGTTAAATACCCAATGATAATAACATGAATACATAGCTGCCTTTCTCGCAACAATTAGAGAATTCAGATAAATAACTTCCTGGTAGATCAAAACCAAAATGCTACAGCCAAATTAATAACAAGAACTAAAACAGAAGTGAGAGAACCAAAGTTTCAACCATCAATACCCAGCAACCCCAACAAACAACCCAAAATAAATTCGCTTCATTACTCAGTACTAACCAACCACAAAAATCCCTTCCACAAATGTCTTCAATCTAAGAGTACTTAAACCTCAAAATTTTAGCTAAATAAAGATAAAATAGTACCACTGATGCTAGCATGTTGGCATGAGCCGTACTCCCCTTAATGTCATGCATGCACAGCTCCTCAGCCTCGAAAGAAACCGACTCCGTGAACCGCTCCACTGACTCGTGGACCCCTTCTTCGAACCTCCCTCCCCAGAGCTTATTCTCTTTCTCTTTATCCATATCTCCTTTTGCAGCCCCCGATTGAACGGATGCCTCGAGCGCAAGGCAAGGGGGGACAAGCGGAGCACGGTACTTCGGGCAAACAAACCCGATCCGATAAAACGTATTAGGGTTTAAGAGAGATGATCGGCGTCCGACAGCGACAGCGAGCGAGGCGGCGGCGGTGTTGCTGCTGTAAGTGTTGTATAAAGCCATGCCACTCACCGGTCGAACTGAACTGAGGTAGTCGGGTCGAATTGCGGCTGCACACTAGTTACGAATGGACCGCCAAATTCTCTGCATATACTCCGCACTAAGTTGAAAATCACCGTTGATCTTAATCCGACGGTTCATATCAAATTATCAATTGATACGCTCTTTGATTAACGATTTCGCCACCAGGATATCGTTCCAGTTATGAATAGGGATGGGACCGTATTCTCCGCGATGTTTTTCTGCGCTCTCCGTGAACTCAATCTCGCCACCAAAATGTTTTATTGACAGCCCTAAACTATATTTAAGAAATCATCCTAAAAAATAGTTTATACCAGTCAAAAGTAAACTAATAGCACATGGAGCAGGTTGGTGCTCATACAAAAATGTATATTTACTAATAAAACGGTGGTAACGGCTATTAATACATTATATAAGATAGCATGCAGTGCATGCTTAGTTCAAACTTTCTGACTTTCTTGGCCACTAATCCAATTAGTCTAAGTAGCTTAGATCCGGGGAGACCAAAGACCAGAGATCCAAAGACCCAAAAATCTATAATTAATTTAATGATTTAGATTAATCAACCTCCTATTTATTTGTGGGGCCTTTGAATAGAAACGAATCAAGAGGCTTCTCAAATAATTGTGCTTGTCCACAAATAACATTTCTGTGGTGTTTTAAAATGAGAGATCACTTGGTGATTCTTTATTTTGACAGTTTTGAAAAACAATAATAATAATTTAAAATTGAGGCAATGATACTTCACAAAATACATGAGTCATTAATTCATTGTATTTTGTATATGTATCTCAAATTTTAAAGTAAAAATGATTGATTCAAATTGCTGAACACGATCCTCATATTTAAATCTTCAAAGAATTGGAATTTTAGATTTTTTTACAATTTTTAACATTTTTATTTAGGTGAAATTCAGTAGTTTTGATTAATTCAGAAATCGTTATATTAACAAAATTTGCATCTCTCTGAAAAATAATATTTTTTAAAAATATAAAATTCGCTCTCTAAGAAGATTTAAATACGAAGATCATATTGAACTGTTTAAATTTATTATAAACTATTTATATGTCTAACAATGACATAGTTATCAATTACATATAATTTTTAATTTTGTAATTCACCAACATCAAATTTATTAAAATAACTATTGTTATGCTTCCTTCTATTGTACTGATCAACTGATACAAAACTATGGTGTATATTTTTAAATTCAAACCTACAATATGCAGGAGCGGATCCGGGATTCTCGTCAGGAGAGAGCAAGATTTATAAAAAATTTCCAGGAAGAGGCAAAATTATGTAGATTTTGAAATATATACATAGTTATTTTGCAAAAAAAATTGACAAATCGTACAAAAACATAAGGTTATTTTGCAAAAAAAATTCCGGGAGCACTTGCCCCCCCCCCTCCGACAATATGGACACAATTGATCCTCAACAACTCAAGGAAATTATAAAGATATAGATGCGCATGATGTATAATGACAATAAACAGAGAGCACATATGTATCACCATTGAGCAATCCATAAAGCGATTTACCAGCATGTCTAAGTGACAACATGACAGGTAAGTTCCGAACAAGTGGTAAAATGAAGTAGTGATACTGATAATTGAAGAGGAGAACAGATGGAAATGCAAGCAATTTTGTCGAGGTAGAAGTTCTGAAAATTGGACTGTTAGGAATCTGTCAGTTGTCACCAGAAAATCATAGAAAGAGAGGATAGATAGAAGTGGTGGGGCATTATGAATTTACAGTAAATGATTGATAGAGAGTATAGTATAGGAGTCTGTATCTGTTGTTATTCTGAGAAAATAACAGGGCTCTGTTATTCCGTTGCTGACCGTTCGATCTATACGAACGACGCAGATGGACTGCAAGGGACTCACTGTATTATATAAATTATTTGTTAGATCGAAAATGAACTATCAGTATAAAATAACAGAACTTGTTATTTCCTTAGAAGTTAGAACAACAGTGGATATGAAATCACAGTATAGAGAGAGCTAGCTACAAGCTACTTGGTTTAAATCTGGTGTATCTTGCTTTGGACCCACTGACATTGCCAATTGGTGGTATACTGGTACATCTGCCTCTCTGTCAATTTATTATACATAACAATATAACATACCTCAGCCTCGTTAGGTGCATCTCTTTTCTTTTCTTATATTTTCTTCAACTTCATCAATTGGATTCACAACATTACCAACAAATTTGACTAGGAGACCAAACAGAATCGAACAAAAGAGAATTAATTTGTATGAAATAATCACAAAGAGGATTGGTCTGAGGAAATATATCGATCGCAAGTCATATATATATATTAGTTCCTAATCAGAGGAATTGCATAGAATTAATATGTTTATTCCCAGAAGCGTTACTTAGAATCGATTGATGGAACTGGATTTCGTCTTTTATCAGTGAAAAAATTGCTAATTATAATCTTAATTATTAGTTCATAACAACGTCATTTAGACACTAGACCGTTCATAAACACAATAGTACCTCGGAAATTTCTTAAATTCATTGCAAACTGCATTCTAAGAGTATCTTCATTTCTGAAATTTTGAAGTTTTTGATCTTTTGTAAGTGAGTTTTAGGTATGTAGATGAGTTTCTTATTTAGCAATTTTGTTTTATACATGTGGTTTAATTATTGAAAAAAATTGATCGGTCTTCCACAACACTTGGTAGCTTTTGCTGATGTAGCAATTAATAAGAAATTCTAATTTTTTAGTTTCAGAAATAAAGAATTTAGAAACTAAAGAAAGATTAAATTTCTAAAGCTGATGTAACAATTATTTAGAAATTTCAAGAGTTTCAAAGATGAAAATGTCTAAAATATTTAATACACATGGGTAAATAAATTGTTGTATAAGTAAAAGATGTAAATTCTGGTTGAGCACATTTGAGCACATTCTTCTTTTACGTATTTTTCAAACCATTTTTTGTTGCCGCGTTTTGGTTTTACACAATAAATTTTGTGATATGATGGTAGACATTAATTGTGAATGCAAATGACTTAATAATTTAGGTGGTAATTAATTATGATGACATTAAGTGATCATAAATTCAATTTTTTGTGAGCACATAATTTTTTAATATCATATGAAAAATAATAAATGTCAAAGTACTTGGATTTTCTTACATATGTAAGAAAAATATATTAATTGTAAATTCTTGCATAAGAATGAACCAGTATCAAATACTATCAAAGCAGTGATCTATCCTATTTGAAACTTCATTTTAAAATAAATGAACTTGCTTGGTAACTTAAACATGTCATTAAATTTATCTTCAATCTGATAGAGTATTTATTCAAACTAAAAACATATGATTTCTTGTCACATTAAGAAACAACATTACCAAATAATTTATATATCAAATTAAAAAAATATGCACTTTAATAACCAATGGATTTCTTATCTAATTTTGACCAAAATATATTTTCTGATATAGAAAAAGTCTCAAGTTGCTCAAATATCTCATAATTAAGATTTTATCTTAATATATAATAACTCATATACTAAATCTCGGTACCAAGGCGTAGGTTAATTCAAAATTGTTCGAATTTTGAATATATGTTGGAATTTCATTTCAATTTATGAACTGACCAAATATATTTGGAGTTGGTTGGGAAATTAAGTTTATAGATAGTGATGCGGTCACGAGTTTCTTATGAACAATTAAATGATTTCATTTAAATGAGATTGAGCTTTTAGTAATTCAATATTGTAAAAAATAAAATGAGACGGCTCTGTTTTCATTTTTCATTTGATTAAAAAAAAAATCATTTATTTGTTTGTTGGGTAAAAATAATATCTGATCCCAATTTCATATTACCAAAATTTATTGTAAATTTCACTAGATATAATTTCCATTATTCACAAATATGCTAAAGTAGTGTTGTAATTTTGTACCATCGTATTCGGAACTCGATTACAAAATGAAAGATTCTCTCAAACTAAAATTTATTAACAAAATTAATTTTATCTAATTATGTAGAAAAGATCAATAATCGAATCTGTCATTGGTTCATTTGTACTAATCAATATTGGAGGTGGTCTTGACGGCGAAGACGTTTTTTCGTACACCGAAACTAAATTCATTTTTTCTTTCAATTTGACAATTTTATTCTTCAAAAGAACATTATAATACCTTCAAATTGACAGTAATTTTAATATTTATTTTTTTATTATTAATATATTCATGTAAAATGAATGAAATACATAAAAATATTTATTTCATAATTTTACTTACTACGTAATAGATTGACTTGTTAAATATATTCCAACATAAATTTCGCGCTTTCAGGGATGATCATGATAGTATATTTAGTTATATTCGCTCCTGCATTTTGATTTCAAGTAATTATGTTATTTTACTAGTTCATATTGTTTTCAATTTAATTATTTGATTGAAAAAAAATCTGATATCTAGTTTGATCTGTTATACAGTTATTTCATTTTATTTTCAAAAAGTATCAAACGCATCGTGTGAAAGTTCAGCTTACATAAGGCTGTTTTTTGGATGTTCATTTTTAACGAATTTCTAATAAATTTAATATATTTTTCATTTCCAAATTCCAATCCACATAAGGCGCACGTGAGCTGTTCATTGACTTTGTTTTAAATTTTTAAACATCTTTTACATTCCCGTAGAAGATCATATTTACATTTTACCTGATAATAATAAAAATAGTAGTGCAAGAATCGAAGCGATCTTACAAATTTGGTCTCGTTTTCTTCGCTTTTAGTGGAAAAAATGGCTGCTCTGACGCCACACCGTTGATATTTTGAGCGCGTGCACGTGCTCCCGTTTTGGCGATTGCGTTTTCTTTTTTTAATTTTGTTTGATGCTTCCCGTAGGATTTGGCGCTTGTGTATTTGTGTTGGAGTTTGGTTTCAACTTTCAACAAGCAGTTAAGATAATTTCTAGAAAACCAGCCAGTTGACTCTTTCGGATTTGATAGTTTGATTTTTAATGAAAGTCGAGTCACGTGTCGGGTCGGAATCGAGTCGGTCTCGGTCGTAATGTGCTGTCAACTTTCGAATCACAGGTAGAGTCGGACAAGATTAGATCGGATATCGGATCATCGGTGCCGAGAACTTTTGGATCATGAATCGAGTAGGGCGAGATGGGGTCTCAGATCGTCACATGATGACAATTCTTAGGTCACGGATTGGATCGGGTTTCGAATCGTCAAGTACTGACAATTTTCGAGCCATGAGTCGAATCAGTCGAGATCGAGTTGAGTTTCGATTCAAACAATATCGACCTTTTTTCGAGTGTTAGATAAGATTAGACAAAATCCATTCGGCTTTTTTCTAGCAAAAGAAACTACATGACAGCAATTATTTCACAATTTTATTGATATATTATTATTTAAACTAAAATAAATGTTAAAAATAGAAAAATAAATTCGGTTGTTTTCAAGTATCATTAGATGATTATTTATCCAACCCGACTCTTTAAACTTTCGCTAGTTGCAACTTATAACTAAGATGCCAAATTGTTTTGGCCAATGAATGAGTGACCATGTGGAACTAATGATTCCGCATTGCTCAAAAGGCCGAAAGGCATTTTCCATCGTTGCAGGATGATCACTGGTCCCACCACCTTACCTTCCATCATCGCAAATCTTCTCTCAATTTTTGTGGATTCTCACGTTGATCTACTTAAAGAAACCCATTCCATTTTTTACTAATAATAAAGGATCAAGCTACATTGTCCCGGATTCAGTTCTCCTATTTCACTTGCCATCTATGATAGTGGTCTTTACACGAAACAGACCCACATATCATATATGATGGGTGAAATAGAGACATGCATGAATACATGATAGAATTTTCCAATAACAAATTATTAAAATTGGAAAGACTATAAGTAACAAAGCCCACTATCAAATAGGGTCGTCGATGTGTACGATACACATGGATAGAGATATTTTCGTACTCTTATTCATTTCAAATCTATCGTATTCTTATCCTATGCTTATTCGTTAAAATTTGCTTTATCAAAACTCTATCTTTATCGGTTAAAATTACAGGATAACGAACAGATAACAAATAAAAAGATTAATATTTGTATAATTATTATTTTTATAAATAAACTGTCAAAACTTATATATTTAACACAAACGCGTCTATATTTAAATATAAAAATATAAGAGTAAAACTTGTTATTTTGAACAAGGGTCTAAGAAGGCGTAAAAACGATTGCGGAAGCGTTTAACAATTTTGAGTATAACTTTTGAACCTTAATCACCTAGCTAAGTCAAGCAAGTAAGTAATAGAGTAGTTTCAACAATCCAAGCAAGTATGTAAAAATAGAGTAAAAGAAAGAGTAAAAGCAAGAGAGCAAGAGAATACGTTATATAACATGTTCGACCTACAATCGAACTAGGCTTAATCTACGGGACCCCCGGATCCAAATATCTTCAGGAATCGATTTCAATAAAATCAATGTTTTACAGTAAGGGAGCATATCCGAAAGGCTCCAATTATTTGCAACGACTACACCGATCTACAAAGGCTAATGATCTTGATTGACAACACAATCCAAGACAAGGATGAACTACTTGACAACCAACGGCTAATGATCTACAAAGGCTAATGATCTACAAAGGCTAATGATCTCAAACAACCTCAAAATGCTATCACGAATAGACAATTAGAAAATTAGCTATCCTAAAACACTCTCAAGGTGTGGATGCTGAAGGAGAAGATTTTTGTACTCTTTCTGATGCTTAATTGAGTGCTTGTAAATTTGGAGGGCTTTCTTGATGTTGTTGGTGCGTACATCCCAAGTATATATAAGCATAGCACTTGTTGGAGTTTTGAAATCTTGATTAGGGTTGCTTCTGTTGCAGAAACTTGCAAACCGTTACAAAATTCGTTGTGATAGATTGGCACCTTTTCAGTTTTGCTCTTGATTGCATATATGGCTAACTTCTGAGCTCTTCTTGATAGGAACCCGTTGTGACGAGTGAGGAACTCGTTGTGACGGGTTGGGAACCCGTTAGAACGGGTCTGGCTTGCGTTACAGTAACATATGGTTCTGCCAAACTTCTCCTTTGCACTATCTTCTGGCTCTTCTCCTCTTCAATCCGTTGTGAAGAGTTGGGAATCCATTATGACGGGTAAGGAACCCATTGTGACAAGTTCTTTTGCATTATGGTAACGCAAGACACTGTCTTGCTCTGTTTTGTTTGCTCTTGATGTTTCTTGATCCACTTGACTTGTACATGCAACACGAAGCCTTTGCATCATCAAATTGTACCTGTATAACCGTGCAACTCACCAAAACTCAATTGTGCAAGGTTAGTATTGATTTGTTTTGTAAATTGTCAAATCAAAGAAGAGCTTAATCCAACAAAACTATGGTGCTTCTAGGAGCACCAATGCCTCTTGTGCTCTTAACTCAAAAATATCCTTAGAGACCTTGAAGTATCGATTTATCATGCTCAATAATTTCTTTATATCAAAATCGGAAAATCCACTAGAATTTTTTTTCTATTTTTAGAGATTTTTAAGTACATGTTTTGATTTTTTTGAAAATGGCAGTTTATATATAAACATTAATTATTTTATTATTATTTTAGAGTCATTTTTAAAAATTCAAAACAAGCACTTAGAAAACTCTAAAAGTCGGATTTTTTTCTACTATATTTTAATAATTTTTTTATTAAGAATGATAAATCGAAATTTAAAGATGTCTAATTATACTTTTGAGTTAAGAGCATCGAGGCCTTGGTGCTTCTAAAAGCACCATAACTTTACTCAAAATATAAATATAAATGTACAATTGATTTCAACACAAATCATTTTATCAAATCAATCAAATTAAAATGAAAATATTTCATCTCTTATCTATTTTTTCTACTATTTTTTATAATTTACTTTATATGATAACAGGTTCAAAATAGTTTTTATTCGTACTCTTACCGATTTAAATAACGAAAAATAAATCTTACTCATATTCATATTCGATTTTCTAACAAATTATTTATTTATATATATATATATATGAGCTATGCTATTATGCTTCAAGAAGCAAAAGGGAGTTTTGCTTCACATAATCTCAACCATTCGATTTCATCATGACCAATCCTGAACTGTGAACCTAGAAAACTTGAAATTGAAAGTCAGTAAAACATATATTAAACCAGATTTTAAAATACATGAGTGATTGGAGAATTACGTCAAAAAGCTCAAATTACATAGAAGCCCTAAAAGCCACTGAACCTATTGAAGAACCCGCGGTTGGTTTTGTAAAACCAACTGAAGCAACAAGAGGCACATCAACCATAATCAAGCAAAATAACACAATAATACAACTCTTGGTTAAGATAAGCGAAGGAATTGAAGATTGTAAAGAAACCGTCCAAGATATCAGAAAAGTTGTAGGTGAACAAGCGTCAGCTGGGACAAAATTTGATATCACAAATATAATCGAAGATCTACAAAAGAGTCTAAATAAGCTAAGTCTAGGAGAACCAGTCCCTAGACCCAAAAAGAAGGAAGTACCATTCTTCGTGTTTAAAGATCCACGAAAAATATTTGAAGAAGAGAAGAAGAAGTCCTCGTCTTCTTAAAAATGAACCGAACACGTACGGAAACTATTACGGAACCACGGCCGTCTATATCTAACCGTGAACAGAACAGCCGTAATGAAAACCAGACTCCAACAATAGATGATCAAATAAGAAACTACAGACGTGGTCATAGATTACGTCAAGAAATCTCAAGAAGATTACCCGGAAGGCGACAAATCGGGTATAACAGGAGTCTAGAGTCACAACTAAACCCGAACGCAGAATTAGACATATCCCAGTTTAGAAGAGCGCAATCTGTTCCAGCAGAAACGTTGTATCAAGATGGCTGGACGTCTACACAACATCGGGTTTATCAGCATTATTTTGACCAGAGAATACTGACAACGGGTGGACAACAGTTGGAGTTGCCATTCATCACACAGCAAAGCTATGAAGAAATTCGTAGGTCATGCCTCCAACACTTGCACATCGGGTTAATTATGATTAGGTTGTACACTTTACATCGCAGAAACGCAGGCGTCAACGCACTGGTTGCTATCCGAGACACCAGATGGGCAGATGACAGGTCAATTATTGGCACAATGGAAATGGACCTAACAGCCGGTACCCAATTGGCTTATCTTGCACCCCAATATCATGCTTAGTATAGCAAATTTCTTTAACCATATCCAATTAGTTGTCCAAACTCATGGATATGAGAATTGGCAAGCAGGCGAAAGTAATTTGCTGTTAACAAGATCACTGATTGGTAGATTATCAAATACTAGTTACACTAGTTTCAGATATAACGTACAAAGGGTATCTGACTATTTGGCTAGTAGAGGTGTCCAGGCAATCCCCGATCAATCACACACAATTGAAAGTTTACGGGGTTTACAATGGGTTATCAGACCACCTAGTATAGCAGAGGTACAACACCCTCAAGCAGTTGTTATTCGTACACGATCAGACAGTTCAGTGATGTTAAAATTCAAGAATTATTCTGCTACAAAGCCAAATGAGGAACCATCAGTTGGTGTAAACGATGAAGAACAGTTATCTGATGATAAAATTACTCAAGAGACTGCCCTAGTACTATTCGTTAACGTGTCAGATGATGAAGAAAACAATGAGGAAGAAGACACATATTGGGAGTCTATCAAGCTAACGGCCAGTCTAGCCGAAGATATAGAAGAAAAACCTATATGGGACCAAGATGAAAATGATGAAGAGGATTTCGTGAATTCTTTCGCGAAAGGTGGTGGGAAATGACGATGAAAAATTAGAAACAGAAACAGTATACGTTTTAGGCCAAGACCCAGAAACTGATTATCCAATCCTAAAACAATTCCTTGATAAACCTACCACACAACACAAAGCTTTATCATCCTCAGTAACTTCCAATTACAACATACCACCTCAGCCAACTATGGGATTAAGAAATTATCCACCAGGAGGTCTTGAAATGATCATGAGGCAGGAGGTAGTGGAGGATATATGCAAAGACCCAGAGGCTTACCCGGAGGTATCGGGAGACATCAGAATGAACAATGGAACTTGCCCACAGCAATGCAAGAACAAGGCGCGATGTTAGTTCTACCAGAAGACATTGGCCTATACAACGATGTGATATCCAAATGGGAATCCATAACTCTAAATCTAATAAGTGAGCGAAACTTTGATAGTAACAAAACAAAAGTACAATTCATCGAGAACTTATTAGGTGAAGTCGAGAAGAAGATCTGGATACAATGGTGTATGGCGTTTGAGGCTGAGTACTTAAACTTAGAGGCCATAGCTGATGATACGTAGAACATTATTTCACAAATAAGAAGAGTCCTGATATTAGAAGATCCATACCAAGGGACTACATATGAGCAGGATCGCGCGTATCAAGACCTTGAGAGATTATCATGCGAACATGTAAAGGACCTATTTCTTTACATGAATCATTTCAAAGTTCTAGCGGCGAAATCGGGGAGGATTTACCTATCTCCCGAATTATCTGAGAAGTTCTTTAGGAAAATGCCGCCACTTATAGGGAAAGAACTCGAAGAAGCTTTCAAAAAGAAATTTCCTGGCAACACAATTGGGGTAATTCCCCGGATACACTTCTCCTATCAATATCTAGCCGAAATATGTAAGAAGGCTGCATTACAACGAAGTCTAAAAGACTTAACAATTTGTAGTAAAATACTCATTCCTGGTTACTACCAGAATAACAGAAAGAAATATGGGTTGAGGAAAGCCAAAAACTATAAAGAAAAACCCCATGATTCACACGTAAGGGTTTTCAAGCGAAAACATTCGGATAGGGTTAGAAAGTGTAAGTGCTTTATCTGTGGCGAAGAAGGTCACTTTGCCAAAGATTGCAGAAATAAAAATGGTAATCTAGTTAGAGCAGCGGTCATAGAAAACCTTGATTTACCAGATGACCTGGATGTTGTCTCTGTTGATCTCAATGAATCGGACAGTGATGCTATTTGCAGTGTATCCGAAGGAGAATCCGGTAGAACTGAATATCAAGTACGTACGTCAATAGAAGATTTACCATTAGAAACAAACTTGATGTGACAAATAATTGATTTCGGGTGGAGGAGTAAAATACAATTACCCGAAAACCAAGAAAAATGTGAGCATAGCTTTAATGATACAGAAGTCCAAAGCAGTTGCAGCTTCTGTAAACTTACCATTAAACCGGAATACGGTAAAAGATGTGAAGAATGTGGTTTACAAATCTGTTCATTATGCGCCCCGTTCTATTTCGGGATACAAGTTAAACCAAAGGTTTCCTTACAATCGAGACCTTATAACAATAAAGATGCACTCATTAAAGAATTAACAAATTATATAGTGTATCTTGAGGGTGAAAATGAAAGGTTAAAACAAGTGTTGAGAGAACAGGTACTAGTCAAAGATTTGACAAACGATTTTAACAACCTCTCTACACAAGAAAAGAATAAAGAAGAGATAGAGGTAGAAGATGAAACGGCAAACGTTCTATTCGAAATTGATGAATCATCTTACAAAGCCGAAACCTCTACACCACACCATGAAAAGAAAAGAATATTTAACCGACTATACAATCTGATAGTTACGTTTGAAATCCAAACGTAAAACCATTTAAAATAAGAGCTATCTTGGACACCGGTGCAACAAATTGCTCAATTGATCAAACAGCAATTCCAGAAGAAGCTCTTGAACTTAGCCCATACCCTGTTCAAATCACAGGAGTTAATTCAACCCAAATTGCGAATAAAAGGCTGAAAGGAGGACAAATGATTATTGGAAAAAATAAATTCAGGATCCCTTTTACATATAGCTTTCCAATGGGTATGCAAGACGGTATCCAAATGTTGATAGGATGCAACTTAATAAGATCGATGCAAGGCGGTCTTAGAATCGAGGGCAATGTGATTACATTCTATAAAAATGTCACAATTGTTCAAACCACAACAGAAACTGTTGCCCACATAGTTGCAATTGATGAATTGGGATTAGACGAAATCGAATATATAACAATTCAGGATGCGTTATATCATCAGTCCTTAATCACAAATCCCAAATTTGAGAAAAGATTCAGTAGCCTATTATTAAGGCTTAAAGAACAAGGCTTTATCGGGAATGATCCTCTTAAACACTGGCAGAGAAACAAGGTCGTGTGTAAATTAGATATAATTAACCCGGACCTTACAATAGAGGATAAGTCGCTTAAGCATGTAACGCCGTTAATGAAGGAGCAATTTGATAGACATATCAAGGCGTTATTGGAAATTGGAGTCATTAGACCAAGTACAAGTAAGCATAGAACAATGGCTTTTATTGTTAATTCAGGAACGTCTATTGACCCGAAAACGGGAAAAGAAATTAAAGGCAAAGAAAGGATGGTCTTATACTACAGAACGTTAAATGACAATACTCATAAAGACCAGTATAGCCTGCCTGGAATTAATACAATCCTAAAGAAAATAAGTAATAGCAGGATTTTCTCAAAGTTTGATTTAAAGAGTGGTTTCCATCAGGTGGCCATGAGTCCTGAGTCAATACCCTGGACATCATTTATAGTGCCAGGAGGATTGTATGAATGGTTAGTTATGTCATTTGGCCTGAAAAATGCCCCTGCAATATTCCAAAGAAAAATGGATAATTGTTTCAGAGGAACAGAGGCATTTATTGCGGTATACATAGATGATATTCTGGTATTTTCCGAAAATGAAGAAAAACACGCACAACACTTAGAGGTGATGTTAGACATATGTGAAAAACACGGTTTGGTCTTATCACCAACAAAAATGAAGATCGCAGTACCAGAAATCGATTTTCTAGGAGCTCAGATAAATCGTGGAAAAATCAAGCTCCAACCGCATATAATAAAAAAGATTGCCAATTTTGATATTGAGCAACTCAAAGAAAAGAAAGGTCTTAGATCATGGCTTGGGATATTAAATTACGCCAGATCTTACATCCCGAAACTAGGAGTTTTACTAGGACCTCTCTACTCGAAAGTCTGTCCACACGGTGATAAACGCTTGAAAGCCTCAGATATTGATCTTATCAGAAAAATTCAGGAATTGGTCCAGAATTTACCGAATCTGAGCTTCCCACCGGAGGACGCTTATATTGTTTTGGAAACTGATGGGTGCATGGAAGGATGGGGAGGCGTGTGCAAGTGGAAACCCAGGAAACATGACCCTAAATCATCTGAAAGAATTTGTGCCTATGCTAGCGGAAAATTTGATGTTGTAAAATCAACGATTGATGCAGAGATACATGCTTGCATGGAGACCTTATCCGCAATGAAGATTCATTACTTGGATAAATCCGAAATCACTTTGAGGACGGATTGTCAAGCAATAATCAGTTTTTACAACAAGTCTTCATCTAACAAACCCTCGAGAGTTCGATGGGTAAAATTTGTTGATTTTGTAACAGGTACAGGCGTACAGGTAAACTTTGAACATATTGAAGGACGCTTGAACTCACTAGCAGATACTCTCTCTCGGCTAACGACATTAACTCTCAGCATAAAATGTCTAACAGACAACCAGGAACTAATGTTGGAGAAATTGGAACCAGTACTGGACGAACTAAGCAATGGAGAGAGAAACAATCAGTCAATACCGGAGGAACAAGTTCAGTCATTGCAAGAGAGAATCAAGAAAACCTTTCCACGGATGAGCAACATGCACATATATTCAAAGATCTCAGAAGGCCAAACCAGAATTTTGAATCATACCAAGAGAACGCACAAAGATTGTCCAACACCAAGAAACTGCAGGTGCGAAACTCCTTGGTGGACATACGACAGTTAGTTTCAATTATTGCGCGTGAAGAAAAATACTGTAAGCCATATCAACGCAGTAATTGTATTTTAACTGATAACTACTGAGAACTTAAGGAGCAACTTGAAAAACTAAAAAGAATTGAAAAAGATCTTGAGTTCATCCTTGAGTCCAATGTAAAAATGTAAAGTTTTAGGAAGCTATGGTGAGCCTCTTTTATTTTTGAGTCCAAAAATTCAGTAGTAGTTCATGAGCTGCTGAATTAGTGTGAAATAAATTAAGGTTCAGACTGGCAGGGCTCTACGGGTAACTGCTGTCTTTTTAGGTTGAGTCTATTCTATATTATGTGTTTTCTTGCTTTTATTTTGCAAATGAAGCCCCTTTACAGATGGACGGACACAAGTTCTACAAGAATGGGTTACAGGTGGATGGATTGGAGCCGTTCACCAAAAGTTTGCTTTATCTTGAGTGGAGTGTAGTGCTCAATTATATGAGCACCTTTTACTTTATTTTGAGTGGAGTGTAGTGCTCAATTATATGAGCTGTTAGCTGAATCACCCACTCACTTTTGTTATCTTTTGCTCAATTATATGAGCACCTTTGTCCTTTGTCTGAGTGGTTAGATGAGTCACCCACTCACTTTTGTTGTCTTTTGAGACAGAGTATTGTGGACATCAATTTATTCACATGTCGATGGGGCCCAATGAGCACCCGATGTGATAAATTAGAATCCAGACTCTTGAGTCTCTTAGCTTATAAATACCTTGTGTATTCAGAGTTGCAGGACACGCTGAGAACCAGCAAGTCTTACTTCTCTAAGTTTGACGATATTAATAAAATTCCACTTTTTCCTTTAATTCTTGTTCATATTCCGCAAATACCTTTCTTACTCTCCCGCATCCGTCGTGATCTGTGAAGTTTGAAAGTTGAGATCCTGAGATCGTACCCCAACTTGGTATCAGAGCTTAATTTTTGGTTAGTACCTTCATGGCTTTCTAAATTCTTTCATAATTTCTAGGAAAACAAGGATGGAACGGTCAAAATTTTAATTAGGTTGAGAAGGGAAAAGGGTTAATTAATACCGAAAAGCTTGAAGTTTGGGAGACGTGTACTTAGTATAGGCGATAAATGGGGAAAAGTACCCAAGGGAGGGGAATAGTACCATTACATTCGTAATATTAAGAAGGCACCCAAATGAATGGCTAGAAAGTTTCAATCCAATGATTTTAAAAGCATAAAGCACGAGATCCATCTACTTCATGAAGCACGATAGCATCTCTCATATATATATATATATATATATCATCTAATACAATATAATAGAATAAACGAGTAAATAACGTTGATAACCCTACTATCAAAAAAATAAAAGCAAGCAACAAAAGGGAAGATAAGTCAGCACGGGCCGAAGGCTCTCTTTCCTTCAAATCATCCAATGGAAAAAGCGGTTGGTGGATGTTTAAATTAGTTGTCCGTAATAATACCGTTTTATTATGCCCACTCGTGATATTAATTATCGATACCGATTTTATTATACATTTTTAGTTGAGTTATCGTGCACATTATTTAGGTTATTATGCATGTTATACATAACTATTTCAGTACAAAAAATAACATGTATAACTATTTTATTACAAAAAATAATGTGCATAATAACTCAAATAATGTGCACGATAACTCAACTAAATGTGCATAAGAAAATCGATAACATGTATAACTATTTCATTACAAAAAATAACATGCATAATAACTTAAATAATGTGCACGATAACTCAACTAAAAATGCATAATAAAATCGATATCAAATATGATATATGCGTATCAGCTCCTAATTAATTAATAGTTCCACCACATATATATATATATATATATATATATATATATATATATATATATACAGTTAACAGTCAAACACCTCAACGGTCATATGGGCATATTGGCCTCTTGTCGCGGAGATCAATATTGCTCTTGATGTAATGGAGTCTGAATTCAGATAAAGAATAAGAAAAAAGGTGTTTTAATTGTTACAGTTGAGCATTTGTTTTATTATTTTATAAGAAAAACTTAACGATAGACCTGGAAAAATAGAAAGAAGAAATTAGAACAAAATTCTATGATATTTCTTCTCACTCCTTTTCATTCTTTAAGATAGGTAAAAAGTGAGGCATGATTCGGTTCACTTTTCATAGAGATAACCGTGGTTGGAATTTGGAAAGTTGTAAATGCGTTATTCTTTTTACTTGAGTCAAGGTTCTTTTTTTTTGGAAAAAAAAAGTCAAGGTTCTTCTTGAAAAATATCAAATATATGTTTTTCTAAATATTCCTCGAGATATACACCAATTGCATTAAATAGTCATGTGCGTATTATGAGGTTATGGGAGCATTTTAATTTTTGAAATTGTAAAAGTTAGTTCTTAATGACATATCAATAATCTAATATTTTTCATAATAAGTTCAGAATTTTTCGTCCTTGTAATTTTTTTTTTTTTAAACTAGGGCAACATGGTGCACGTAGCTCTGCTTGCAGGGGCGGATCTATGTATGGGCAAGATCAGGCCTGTGCCGCTGTTTGATTTTGAAAAGAAGCTTTCGAGTACTAAATTCTCAGTTGGATCCAAAAAATTATAGCCTAAATTTAGAAGGGTGCCGCTGCTTAATTTCAAACTAGACTATTAACTGCTCAATTTCAATAAGTGTGCCACTGCTTATTTTTGGTCTGAATCCGCCCTTACCTGCTTGCATGGAGTTCGTAGAAGGGTCGAACCACTTGGAGTTCTTGTACGCATCATTTTTTATATTTCTGCAAGAGAATGTTTCACGACTTGAACATGTGACCTCCTGATCACAAGACAACAATTTCATCGATGCCCCAAGGCTCCCCTTCAATTTTAGTTTTGCTAATGTGACAAAAAATTAAATTTCAATGCTAACCAAAAGATTCTTTTTTTTTTATATAATAATAAAGACGAGGATGTTCACATCATTTACAAAAACAATTGCAAGCTTATGTTGCATCTTTAAACACATTTTTACTTTCACAATCTTGTTAAACTAAAAATGCTCCACATATCATAATTAAAATTCTAAGTGTTGCAATGGCACTTCAATTTTTTTTTGTAAGTGGATGAACATGCTCTAATGTATAAATTTTAGTTATTAAATTTCTCTTGTTCATTTAACGTGGGCCATTTTAGAAGCTTTTGTTATGTGTGCATTAGCATCTTTTTTAATACTTACTGAGGTATATATGAAATAATAGTTGCCTTGTTTAGTAGACAATAAGCATGTTGAAAGGTACTATATATATATATATATATATATATATAGAAAGGATAGAGTGCTCCACATACGTTATATCTAATTTGAAAATTTCAACGACCGATCTGAACCGTTGAACGTGATCTACATATTGAAATCTACTTGGAGATTGAATTTTACATTTTTTTTATTTTTTTGCTATTTTTTTAAAGAGTTAGAAAAATTGCTAATAAAACGATTTCTGGACCAACAAAAATTACAATTTTTCACGGAGCACCCTAACCTATCTCTCTGTATGTATATGTGCAAGTTGTACAACGAACAAACATATAACGGCTAATGATCCATGTGATCTTCTGAGAATTTCTGGCGAGCATTTTTTTTTTTACAATTTTGTCTTTCAGAAACACGTAATAGTCAACTGTAATTTACCCTTTTTTTTTCTTGGATGGTCAAAGCAAAAGGCATGAATCAATGCCCCTAACGATGAATTTATTTGATCAAGTACAATGTAGTGCAAATTATATCCCCTCATCAACTAAAAATAATTAAGAGTTAAATTGTTTTGCAAAAACAAAATTAAAAAAAAATCAAGAATTAAAGCCAGAAAAGCAAGGTGTTCAGGTTAGTCAAGGCCCCAAATTGAAGGAATGAGATCTTCTACCGCGCAGCACAAACACTGTGCGTGCTATGCGGTAAATCTCAGTCGTTGATTTGCATCGAGATTCGTGCAAGCTAAATTTTATAATATCAGACTCCCCTGAATCAAATCTGAGCCGTCCGTTGCCTACAGCGCAGAGAATCATGAGCGTCCGTTACTGCTGCGCGACAGAGAATCCGCTTCCCAAATTGAAATACCAAAAAGCTGAATTTGGATCCGTTGTTATTGAATGTAATGGCAGTAAGTTGTCATTGTGCTTACGACAGTTTATAATAATAATATATTTTTATGCATTAAATCTGTTCGTTCAAATTTGATCGAACCACTGTAATTTATTCTGAGAGATGCCATCCGAATAATGACAGTAGATACGGATCCACCCGAAAGGCACCAAGCAGACCATTTCCAGCTTGTACGGCATTCCTGGATTTTGTATTGTTTTTTCCCTTTTACATTTGCACTCAAGTCATAATTTATGAACCCTTTTTAACAATTGGAATCAAAATATTAGAATATATAGAAGTAGAGAACGATATTTGTATTTTACATTTGCACTCAAGTCATAATTTATGGCCTTTTTTACCAATACAAATTAAAACAATATTAGAATATATAAAAGTAGAGAACGACATGGACATACAAGAGAAACAGGGTTTGTTTTCTGAGGATTCAGATAAATTAAATCAAACTTTTAATAAGAGGAAACCTTTCATTGGTTCCTGGAAAATCTATAAATCGCTTTCTTTTTGTTAGGCAAA
Organism: Eleocharis quinqueflora; assembly: GCA_964058865.1. NCBI lineage: Eukaryota > Viridiplantae > Streptophyta > Magnoliopsida > Poales > Cyperaceae > Eleocharis > Eleocharis quinqueflora. Next base: position 141,986 of record CAXKVX010000688.1, read on the forward strand.
TCAAAATATTAGCATAGAAGCAGGGGAGGATCAAGATTTTTTGTTATGATGGTTCAAAATTTATGATTATTTTCAGGATGGTTCAAAATAATGTATATTTTTTTAAAAATTTAAATTATAAACATATTTTTATATAAAAAATTCAAATACATAATCAATTTTGAAAATTTTATTTCCAGAGTGGATCAACTGACCCACCCTGCTTCCACGTAACTCCGCCCCTGCATAGAAGTAAGAGAGCCTTAACATACATATAAAGAAACATGATTTATGTACGAAGTTATCCTTAGAGGTGGCAAGTCGGGTTGGTTGGATCGCCATGTGTTGACAACTTTCAGATCATGGGTCTGGTCGGGTTTCGGATCGGGTCGCATCGGTCTTTTTCGGGTGACGTCGGGTCGGGTCGGGCGAGAACGGGTCAGGTTTCAGGTTGGGTTGCACCGACAACTTTCGGGTCTTGGGTTGGGTCGAGCGAGTTCTGGTCGAGTTCAGGTCGGATTGCACCGACAATTTTCAAGTATTATTTTGAGTTTTAAGTTCAATCGATCAAGATCGGATCGCGTTATTGAATTGTGTTAGTAAATCTTGATTTTCTCTTATGTTAATTTATTAGTAAAATTAGATTATGACGTGGGCAAGATAAAACTAGATCAATTTACAGGTTGTATCAGGTCAAGTCGGGTCGGGTTCGAGTCCTCATGTGTTACTCCATCTCCGATTACGGATCGTCTCCGGTCGGTTTGGGTCGGGCCAGGTTCCTTATGTGTCGCGTCATCTAGGGTTACGGGTCGTCTCGGGTCGGGTCGGGCTTAGGTCGCTCATGTGTCGCTTCGTCTCGGGTTACGGATCGTGTCGGGTCGGGTCGGATTTGAGTAGTTTGACTTTATCAAAATATCAAGTCAGGTCGAATTCAGTCAAGCCGGATCAGACACATTTCTCGAGTCGGATCGGGTTCTGTCACCTCTGGTTATCCTAAGAGCCAATATTTAATAAGAGAAATTATCTAGCGTGTATATCACGGAAGTATATGACAACCAATTATGGCTACAAGCTACCCAAATTAGTAGATAAATTCCATTTGTTTGATATTTTGATAAATCAAAATTCCACTTACATACTGTTCATCCGGTGTACATTTTAATTGTTATTTTGTTTAACGAATAAGTAATTTCATTCAATAGATAAATTGTTCCTTTTAACAATTTAATTATTACAATAATAATTTATTTTGAGAACTATATATAAGTATTAAATAAAGTAACTTTTTTATTAAATAAAAATTATCATCTGTTGAACAAAGAATCAGACTAATTAGTAGATAATATGTGAGTAGACTTTTTTATCTTTTCCCATCGTAGATTCTCATCTAAGATGCATATGTGCTCCATCAAGGAAGCTACAAGCTACCTCCTTTTTTTTAAATAGCAATTAATTAAACATTTAGTTAGGCTAGGTAAAGACCATAACAAGCCATTACTTTCTTAAAGGCAGCTATGCTATAAATTCTTTGAAAAATATATTATTTTTCTTATCAAATCCTCCGAAGGAAAGTGAAGGAATTGGATAGGATTCGACCATATCTCCAATCTAGTTAAGTGGATCTGCTTATATCAAAATCAAATCAAAGAACCAAGTTGATACAATGATCTAATAATTGGGTCACACGTATATATATTTAATATATCTAATCTAATATACTCATGATGCGATATGATCTCATTATTCATTTCCACAATAACATGAGCAATGTTTTTCACTGTTCTATGCTACAGTAAAATCTCTGTAGATTATTTTTTGCATTTTTTTCCTTTTTTTAATCTTTTTTATTTAAACGATTTATTATTACAATACGAAATTTTAAAATTTAACTTTTTCGTGCGAAGCGCGAGTGATATTCTAGTATATATTGAATAGCGAATAAGCAAGAATTAACTTTGACAGACATATATTAGATGGAGGAGTGGAACTTTTTGTTCAAAAGTAATTAACTCAATTTCCTTTCATAAAAAAAGAATCACTTGATAATAATGATTTTTTAAAATTTCAAAATCAATTCATAAAATTAAGGACGTGGATATTCAGATTATCCAAATTCGAAAAATTAATAAGAATTTTATTTGCAATATAACATTAAATTGTTAAAATATTTTATTTGTGTGTCTTAATTTATAATATTACGGACATCAGCTTATATCATTTTTCTAAATATTTTATTTAAAGTCTAATTTTTTATTTTTTTATTTCAAAATATTTATAATAAATATCTATAATATGTGCTAATTAAATTTCATTTCATACCCGTAAGGTAAGGCTGTAACACTATATTTGGCCGTATGTATTTATGTTGAGAATATAAGAATAATGTAGGACTAAATTGTAAAAGCATTAGAAAAGTATAATTGAGTCAAAAAGGTGATTGTATCTTTTGACTATTAGAAGGTAGGAAATATAGCATAAGATGGGCCACTTTGAATCTATAATAGAAATATTATTTAATGCTACAATAATGCTACTATACTAACGATAAAAATAGATTCAAATTGTATATATAGAAATATAAGATGAGATATAACACAACACAATAATACAATGAAGTTTTCTTTCGTATTTCTTCTTTATTCTGCTCTACTTTTTGTATAAACCCTTCAAAATTCAATGTGATATCAGAGCAGGTCGTTGCTCGATTCAGAAAAGCTTCCGCAAAAATTCTTAAATCAGAAAACACACTTCAGAAACAGTCCAAAAAAACTAAACAACAAAATAAAATCGATAAGCCATGGGACTGTAGATAAAAATTTGTAGCAAAGGCTACAAAAACAAAGGCCTAAAGTCAAACGTCGGTGTTTGATGTAGAGCTAAAACCCACAAAAAAATGAGAAGAGCCATATACCATCACAAAAATAAAGAAAAAACCTCATACATGACAAAGAGGATCAGAAAACTTCCTCTAATCACTCGTGCAAAATCACCAGTGGTTATAAGTTGGACAGTCACATATGTAAGCTGGACAAACTCTTGTGCAAACGAGACAACTAGCAAAAGATCAGAAAAACCATTGGCAACATGCAACCAGTAAATACAAAGAAACAAAGCCAAAAAATAAACAAAAACAAGGTACCTCTTGACTGAGCCGAAGCAGTTTAACAACTGAAGGAGGCCAAAGATGGAGAGAGAAAGCGGAGAGGGGGAGATTAAAATCTCCGGCTACTTGGAGTAAAAGAGGCCATTATCGAAAGGAAAAGAAATAGAAGAGAGACAATTGACGGAGTCAGAGATCAACTCAAGCAATACCTCATCTTTGAGCTCAACTGTAAAGGTTCAGTTTTTCCTCCTTTATTTTTTTTTCAAATAGGCATGGTAAAACCGAATCCATTGCCTTCTCTCTAATTTCAGAAAAAAAAGTCCTATAAAGAGGACAAACAATCATGCAAAGAGGACAAATGATCTTGCAAAGAGGACAAAGAACCTGCTTTGAAAGTCTGATTTAAAATCGGTTAGACCTATGCTAAGTCCAAATTGTAGGATTGTCATTTATGAAATTAAAAGAGAAGTTGTAATCCTTGTCTAGAGAGACCAATTGAAAACAAATATTTGACAATTGGACTTTCTATTGTTAATGATCCAAATATAAAAAACCATATGGTATCGGTAAAGAACAAACCAACCTCAAGCAAATTGGTAAGGGTAAAAGTACCAGCAAAAAATGTGCAAAGAATTTTCTTCAGAGGAAGAAATTAAGAAAAAGAAGAAGGCAATGGTCACATTAGACAACTTTCAACAACTGATAGTAATGTTGACCAAAATAAAACCATACAATATTACTTTTTAAACTCAATTTAATTTTTTCATAAATTGATAACATCATATTTGAAACAAAAATTAGATGTGTAATTCACTAGTTATCAAAGGAATATTTTTTACAAATAAAATAATAAAGGGATCTTAAAAATTAATTTTTTATATATTTTGTTTATGGCAAGCCATAATAATTATAGTAGTGCAAACAAGGCTTTCTGTTTTTTTATTTGTAATCTATATTTGATAAAATAATAGTGAATAGCATATTATAAATCATAGAGTTTTGAAAAATGTCGATGTATTATTATTTAAAAAATGATATTTCAAATATTAAAAATTTGAGAGCTATGTGTTTAAAAATAAAAAATTATTATTTCATGCATGCTATAAATCACAATTAAAACAAAAATCTAATTATATTTCACTAACAGCCACATAAAAGAGAATAATTTAAAAAAATGATTACTTTTTTATTAATAAATTATAAATGATAAAAATATGGTCTATACCAATGGTCAGTAAATGTGCAAGAGCATGTATAAACAAACAACCATGAATTGACCAAATAAAGGTAGTAGAGGAAACAAAAAAAATGATATTCTTGAGGGGAGAACAAAAAATTAGAAGGAAAAAACTTAGGTACACCAAGATGGGTGCTCCCTAGGTACTCCACTCAATCTCTACCATTTGATTGTAATCTATGGTGCGAATCTCAATGCAATCAAATGGTAGAGATTGAATGAAGTACCTATGGAGCACCCGTCTTGGTGTACCTAAGTTTTTCCCAAATTAGAATGGTACCACAATGATTGTCAAGGGTATCATAATCTCTACATGATTATTAGAACATACTAAATGATAAATATGGTTGGTTCACATAACCATACCGACCATAGAGCCGCATAACAACAAAAAGAAAAAAACCATAATCGAGAGGAACCTTAGAGCCAAAGAGCCTCATCATTCTGTAAGAAAAAAGATAATAACTCAAATGAAGAGGTAATTGTACATTGTTCTGTCAATGATGGGTTTGTGCAAGATGCATGATTAGAGACGCCAATCAAAAGTGAAATCTATCTATAGACTCGAATGTGATGTCATGATGGTAGCGAAGGACCAATGGAAAAGCTCCTCTATGGACCCGTATGAGAGGTGATGAGTGATAAAGGACCATGATTAATGGATCAAATTGCATGTGCATCAAGTTGCCGGCATAATCATGAATTACAAGTGTTGACCATCAAAGCAGCAAAGATGCAAAGACAAATGTTAGCTTGAGAAAGAGTCGAGGAAGGCCAACCAAGTGACAGTGTGTAAAAGCACTAGCTTGATTGAGAAGCGACGAAGGTGAAATTGATACAAAGTGTTGATCTAAAACTAGTGTACCATAAAGTTAGTAAACGCACTAGGAAATATCAATAATAGTGTATCAAAATACTGGTAAATGTAGGAATTATTTCAATTGAGTTTGATGCAATTCAATTAGAGTATCAAATCGATTAACCATTTTCTAATCTAACACAATTACAGTTCAATCAAATTAACAAAACAATTGCGACATAAATGTTTTTTGCGCAGCGTATGTCTGTTTTTTGCGACAAAAACGTACCAAATATATCTGTTTTTTTTAATTTAGCCTATAAGTGTTTCATCAATAAAAGTTAGCTATAAGCGATGGAGATTAGAATCACTTATATTATAATAAATGAGGAGAGAAGTAAATTCGAATATATATGAAAATGGTAGAAAATTCTAATAAGAAAATATTTTGCACAGCGTGCTGCATCCGAAAAGTATTTGTTCTTAGTATACAAGTTAATTATTCACATCGAAATTCAAAGTGTTTATCTGAAATATATAAATATTTTTTTGAGGAAGAAATATATAAAAGATTTGACACGGTTTTTTGTTGCAATCTAAATTTTCAACAGAAATTCAAGTTAAAAAACTTTGATGGAGAGGTAAAAAGAAAAATTTCAAGATCTGTATAGTTTCAGTAATTAACATTAGATAATAAACACTTTTATTGTTAGTAAACATTTTCTGATAAATATATCAATACATTTGAAGTAAAAAGGTACGGTTATTCTTTCTGTTCTTTTTATAATTTGTAAAATATTATTCTATCACAAACAAGATCTGGGGTTGATTCATATCAATATTTCAATTAGAATATATAGGGTTTCATCCAAAAAAAAAAAGAAGACCAAGAAGTACTAATCTTCATTACCTTAAAAAAGATGGTCATCCTTGATTTAATATATATGATTACTAATCTACTATGGATTTAATTAATAATTCTAGTATAACACAAAAAAGCCCCAAATGTGGGAAATATTCTGTTGATTTTGTCCACACCAAACTCTTAGCATGTAGCTGTCCAGTATGGTTTAGGTGTTGTGTTACTACTTAATTACACATTTACACGAGGAAAGATTCTAATTTTTTAACAAAAGGAATTCGTCTATATCTATGGATAAAGCTCTTCTGATTCGTATTCTGCCTCTGAGATGTTTCAAAAAGCATGATCCTCTAAAGTCAAAGCGCGATCAAAACGTAAGACCCACGCGTCATAACCAGCGGAGAAATGAAAAGCAGAACCTAAAACGCTGTATCAGCGTCCTATATCTATTTAACCGCTCCTGTTTGTCAGTTAACACGTAACATTAAAAAAATGTTAAAAAATAGAAAAGATGGAAATTAAATAATAAAAAAGATTTAACATCATATCGCACAAGTCCTTTTCACTAAGCGAGGAAATTTTGGCCGTCTAATCTAATTAGTAATTAGGCAGGCATGACTCATGAGTCGTTTTCATTTTCTAAGACGCACTAACCCACTGACTTAAGATGCCATTATTACAAACTTATTTTTCAAATATAAGGTTATCATTACAGGAACACAGTGACACTATACTTTTGTGCAGAGAGCATTTTATTTCATAACCAAATCTGCTGCTTGTTAAAATCTTTCTTGTTTTCTGTTTGTTTCGATCTGGATCGTTTAAAATTTATCTAACGGCTAAAGCATCTGCTTTCTGAATCAAATCACAACCGTTCGTGACGACCGGACGGTCGGATCGAGACAAGCAGGATGCTGCTTGCCTCAAATAAAAAGCAGCAGATTCGGATCCTTTTATTTCTGGCATGCTCCATGTCCACCCAAACGTGTCTGCTAGCCTACGGCATATATGCGATCTTTCGTAACTCAGATCCAATACAACATCACATCCCTGTTTCCCACTTCAATTTCCATTGATACTTTTCTCTGGAGAAGTACTGTCTAGTAGTCTAGTGTGAGCCGGGTTCAATTCTATATTTTTATTGCAAAATAGATGGTTTATTATTGAGAAGAAATTATTTGAAAATATTTAGTTATTTTGATAATTTCTACCTTAACTGTTAAAGAGATTATTTTTTGGAAGCGACTAACTGTCCCTCTACAAGCCTCCTTACACGTTCCCCATATGCAATGAATACTGTATCATGAAAGTCTTTATAATTAACATTCAAAGTCTTTATACTTTTGACAGTCTTCATTTCTCAGGGAATGTACACATAATACTTTATTTGGCAGTCTTCATGGAAGTCTTTATATTAAATGTTACAAGTCTTTATACTGTATCACGTAACTGTTTGTCGCGTAGCGAAGGATGCGAGAGGGGGAGATGATATATTAACTCTTATTTTTTTAAATATATATATACGTTCTTATGTTTATAATTAATTGTATTTTAGATATTTATAATCAAGTATTAGACAACATGCCATAAAAATAATTAAATACGAACTATTATATATTTCATATACTAGAAATAATCTTAAATAGTAAGTGACACTCAAATTAAATGAATCTTCAAATGCATTATATGTTTCACAATGACTATTATTGTTTTATATTTAAATATTTTTGAACATATTTATACTATAATTATTAATTCAAATATATTGTGAAAGGTGAAGTCGTCATATTTCCATCCCCATATATTTACTGAGCATCATCCTCGCCAGTCGCCATAAAAGATGGGGAAAGAAGGAAGCGGATTCTCTGCCGCGCAGCAGTAACGAACGTTTAAAATTTTCTGCGCTGTAGATTACGAACGGCTCAGATTTGATTCAGAGGTCTGATATTATAAATTTTAACTTGCAGAAATCTCGATACAAATAAAAAAATGAGATTTACCGCGCAGTACAGGCGGTTGAAGACCTGATTCGGGAAAAGAGAGAGAGGAGAAAGAGGGAGAGAGAAAGAGACTTTAATCTTTAATTCTTTATGGCCTATTGCAATATCCTTTCTTATATGTATTAATTGCTTCATGTATCTATTTTTCATACACCGGTGAATCGGTGATGGAGATTTGACCCTGGCTTACTGGCTCAAAATTACAGATACAGCGGGTGTACATACACCAACCATTACCATGGAAAGAAAGCTCCTGTCAGTGATTCTCTCCTATTTTGGAGTACCGCTTGTCTGTCCAATAAAATCGTGTTTCATTCATTCATTGATTTTCCTTTTCCACTGCTGCTTGATTTCCTTTTCTGAATGAAAATTAGTTTTAACTTATGTAATACATAAACTCATATATGAGGGTTTTTTTTATTTAAAAACAGTAAACAAAAATGCAAGTTTTTTTTTTTTTACTAATAACACATTGAAATCAAGTTGTAAAATTATAATATACTCGTGATTTTTTAACATGATCACATCGTGTATAGAAAAAAATATCTATGATAGTGATTCTGATGTATAAAAATAAAATAATGAAAATCTAAACTATGATACTGACATTTAGATGCTAAGGTTGAAAATTGAAATCTATGACCCATCTTTTTCTTAGAAAATAAATAATAATAACAAATTTAATTTATTATTTACACACTTTATGTATTTAACAAATTGTTCGAAATACCAGCACATTTACCAATTATGTATATTTCTAAGTTCCCAAATGAAATAAGAACATTTGGGTATGACCCACTTTGTCTTAGAAAATAAATAACAATACTACAAGAGCAAATTTAAATTGTCATTCATGCACTATATATTTTTAAAAAATTGTAAGAGTTACCAGCACATTTTGCCAACTCTGTATATTTCTTAGTCATACAATCAAGCAAAGATACATACAACTACAAGTGAAGTAGCAAAGTAAAGAAAAAGTGTGACGACTGTGGATTTCATATAATACAACACATCTACGGATGAAATGGGGTTGGACGGAGGAATGTGCAACCCTAGGTGTACAAATCAAACACTAAGCACCATTCTCTTCACACGGAGAGGTAACTGACAAGCCAGCGTGGTTGCTATAAATAAGAGACCAGCGTAGTTCCTTCACTTGCCCGCTGATTAATAGCACACCGTCCCCCTTTTCTTTTCTTCTCTCTCTAGTGTCGCATCTACCTCGTGTGCGCGGTGTGTGTGTAGGTGCGAGAAAAAGCAAGTGAAAAGAGGGAGAAAGCATTTCTCTCCTCTCTCTCTCTCTCTCCCTCTCTTGAGTCCCTTTTGCGCCGCTCTGGTGCTCACATTTCCCACTAAAGAGCGCTGTAGCTTGTACGCAATAGCACAGTCTACTCTCTCTCACATCGTCTCTTGCTCCGATCGACTGTCGATATCACTACCTTTTGATCTCGAGACGCTTTGCGCCGCATTGGAATTCAGATTTTGGAGGAGAAAGTGCGAATCTCTAATCCGGCGCATTTATTTTCGTTTCTGCAGAGTTTCACATCGCCAGAAAGGTGCCAGAGGAATAGAGGATACAGGTGGAATTTAATTACTGTTTTCCTTCTTTTTTGCAGAGAATTTTAATTAATTTATACATTCATTATTTATCTTCGATTTATCGAGTATTACTTTATTAGTGCGCTCTAGTGCTTCCATTCAATGCCTCTATGACATAATTAGAGTATTCTTTCCCCACTATTTCCGCTCGAAGAAAGGTACAGCGCACTATGCATCCTATCTCGGAAGCTATGTATTTTAATAAAATAACATCTTTAGGAGTAAATGACTCGAGATATATTCGGTTGTAGCAATTGATACGCATTTATTACACTTTGATTATTTCTATATCCGTATAAACTCTGTGAAAATCTCATTACTTTTCAGAGACTCGGCCCCATTTCGATCGGTACCCTTCAAGCTCCATATTCCTTCCTTTAGGTAATAATGCCCGTAGCTAACTCCCATATTCTATTATTTTCTATTTCTGTTTAAATTTGTTTCCCTTTTCTCGCTTTCTTTATCCTGTTCTCTTCGAAATTTGGTTCTGTTAATAGAAAGGTTGGCTTTCAATTTCACTAGATGTTATTTCCTTTCATGAGTTGTTGGTGGAGCATGTACAAATTACTTTTCCCTTTCTATATCGTTTTCACATGTTGATGCGTCTTTATTTGCATTGCCACACAGATTGAGACTGGCACTAGGAGGGGATTGGGAATATAGTGGTGCTTAGACAGAAGAAAACGATTTCTCTATAGCAGAGAGAAGATGGCGCCACAAGAGCAAGCTGAGGAGGCTATTGTTGCCTCCGGGTCCGAAATGGAGATTGATGGAAGCAACAAGGATGAAGAGAGAGGGGGTGAGGAAGCACATGGTCTTGGCCTGAAGAGTATCCTCTGGCATGGTGGATCTGTCTGGGATGCCTGGTTCAGTTGTGCTTCCAACCAGGTAACAACCGTTGCCACTTTTTATTTGTTCTCTTTGCGCTGATAAGTGAAAAATTCACTTCAATTATAAGTTCTGATTGAGTTGCATGTCTGTAAATAACTAAAAATAGGTGGCTCAAGTGCTGTTGACACTGCCGTACTCCTTCTCACAGCTGGGGATGCTGTCCGGAGTGATTCTGCAGCTGTTTTATGGGTTCATGGGCAGTTGGACTGCTTATTTGATCAGTGTTCTTTACATTGAGTATCGATCCCGTAAAGAGAAGGAGGGAGTCAGTTTCAAGAATCATGTTATCCAGGTATTCACTCAGTAAAAGCCCTTCTCCTTTCCTCTTAAGTTCCTTCTAGTGCTCTACTCTCTTTCACACTCACTGAAATTCCTTCTTATCCTTTTTCTTTCTTTTATTCCGGAGGGCATCATGGGTGATGCTGGCCTCCAGAAATTTATGAGCTATATGTTAAATTACAAACGAGCCCCTGTCCTCTTTGTTTGACTCTGTTTTACTTGTGAACAGTGGTTTGAGGTGCTGGATGGTCTTCTGGGTCCCTATTGGAAGGCAATTGGTCTTGCCTTCAACTGCACCTTCCTTCTCTTTGGTTCTGTTATTCAGTTGATTGGTTGTGCTAGGTGCTGCATTTTGATCCTTAGTCTGATTTAATGTATTGTATGTGAGATTGAATATGTAGCAAGTTAAATAGTCATTAATATGTTATCTTCTTGAATGATTTTTTTGCAGTAACATATACTACATAAATGATCATCTTGATAAGAGAACATGGACATACATATTTGGGGCTTGTTGTGCCACAACAGTGTTCATACCTTCATTCCATAATTATAGGATTTGGTCATTCCTGGGATTGGGCATGACCACCTACACTGCCTGGTATATTACCATTGCTGCCCTCGTACATGGACAGGTATTGATTTACATGCAACTTGTATGCATATAATATATTTGTAGAACAGAATCTAACAACAGAGGATACAGAGTAACCTCTCAATTTTGTCTTGTTCTTTACCATCCAGCCCATTCCTCTGTTGGTCTTGCTGGATATTCATCCCCTGTTCTACTTTTGTTGCTTCTATTGCCAGTTTATAGAGGGATAAAATCATTTTAATTGTTTTTTATTCCTTAAATTAATGATCTATAATTTATAATAATGATGGCAGGTTGAAGGTGTGGCACACACTGGTCCAAAAACGCTAGTGCTCTACTTCACCGGTGCTACCAACATCCTCTACACTTTCGGAGGTCATGCTGTCACTGTGTAAGTTGGCATGCTGTCTTCCATTTTTTAGTAATTCAATCTCACTATACTTTTCCCACACAAGAAAAGGACACTGAAAGCCAATCTCTGCTAGCTATGATGTTGTCTGGGATGTTATTGAAGTAAAGAGTGCTAGAATCAAGTGCTCACTTTAAAATTAAACATTCAATTGGTCTTTCTGAGGAGAAAGCATTGGGCCTTCCAATTGCCTTTCTAATATTGCTTTCACCCCCCACAACAACAGAAGTGCAGGGGAGGTAATGAAAATAAGTGTGGTTTTCATCTGCTGCAGCTTTTGCTGGGTGGAGTGGAAGACATATTTCACACCCCTTACTGTTAGAGATTTGGTTATCATCCTTCTGGTCCCTTCATTTCTTTCATGAATAAATCTGTAGAAAAGCCAAATTCAGTGATTTTCTTTTTATGCGAACCACTCCTGCGGTACTTTTTAAGTTTTCCTATTTTTTGGTAAGTGCAAAACAGCTGGTTGTATTCCACTTATATGACTTGTGATAAACTGCCATTCCATTTGTACCAACTTCCTGTAGTCATATTAGAATATATCCTGTACAGCTATCCCTAGTATTTGTTATATAATATTCTTGTTCCCTACAGAGGACCAGGCTTATTGGACATATAGCTGGTAAGCGAGCTGGTTTTCTTTTTTACCGTACCTGCACCGTTCCACCATTATTATGGATAAATAGTTCCAAGGTTGTTTTGCTGGGAATATAATATTCAATTTTTTTGTTTTTTTTATGATAGAGTGGGAAAAGTTAGCTATAAGTCCGGAAATGCTAAACCTCATATGGCCAAATAAGTGTTTTAAATATTCGTGTTTCCACAGTCAATCAATCGATCATAAGCACCATCTAAAAGATGATTGAGTGGGGAACAAAGAGGAGTGCTAGGTGTTTAAATTTTTTGAAAAGGAATTCGTGGTGGAACAATCTTTCGGCGGCTTAGCATTGTGGTTGAGCCTCTAAATGGTTAAATTAGAAGTAGAGTTTGGGGACCATTTTGTCCAATTAATACTTAAGTTTATGATAATACTAATTATTTTTTTCATCAATTTGCTTTAGCTGTGGTCATCACTCATTCGCCAATACCTTTTAGCTCAAAAGAGTAACATATAAGATTACTAACCATTCCACTGCATCTACAGAGACAATCCCTCTAATTTATTGTTTTCTATCACTGAACTACAGCTAGATGAGTACAAAGTGAAAAAGATTAATCTAATTTAATTGTTTTTTATGCATCTAACGGCTTTATGCTTTGGATCTAGTACTTCTTACAATTACCTTAAGATTTTTGTTTAAGTTGACAAGATTCCTCTTTCCACGTACATGGAACCTTTATAAAGAGAAGCATTAACTACCTTTTTAGCTTTTTTTAAACACAAGCAGATTGTATAATCTGACAAGCATGTGCATGAGTCCGTTCTGTTGGTTTATCCATATTTATTTAGTGAAGATGGATTTTTTTTCCCATCAGCTCCACTACATCACTGGTCCACACTCCACAGCCCAGACGCTATATTTGACAAAACACTTAACATTTGTTCTTAAAATTTTCTCATGTCTCTTGCTATGAATATTTATATATTTATATAGTACAACTTATGAAGGGGAGCCTTGGCGCAACGGTAAAGCTGTCGCCTTGTGATCAGGAGGTCATGGGTTCGAGTCATGGAAACAAGGCAGGGAAGGGCTACGTACAAAGACCCCAAACTGGTCCGACCCTTCCCCGGACCCCGGACCGCGCACAAGCGGGAGCTACGTGCACCGTGCTGCCCTTTTATATAGTACAACTTACGGAATTATGTTCATTTTTCTTCGTTATCAAGATGTATCAGAATTTAAATTGTTTGTCTTAATTTACAGTGAGATTATGCATGCAATGTGGAAACCGCAGAAGTTCAAGCACATATACTTGATGGCTACTCTTTACGTGTTTACTCTGACCTTGCCGTCTGCGGCAGCCATGTACTGGGCATTTGGTGACATGCTTTTGACCCATGCCAATGCCTTCTCCCTGTTGCCGAAAGACGGTTTTCGCGATGCGGCAGTGGTACTAATGCTCATACACCAGTTCATCACTTTTGGTTTTGCATGCACGCCTCTCTATTTCGTGTGGGAAAAGGTAATTGGGATGCATGACACCAGAAGCATCTGCTTGCGCGCACTGGCCAGGCTGCCCGTTGTCATACCCATCTGGTTCTTGGCGATTATGTTCCCTTTCTTTGGACCAATCAACTCTGCTGTTGGAGCCCTCCTTGTCAGCTTCACTGTTTACATCATCCCGTCTCTCGCCCACATGTTGACGTATCGCAGTGCCGCTGCTAGACAGGTTCGTAATAATTTTCATCAATTGTTCATTTGTAGTGGACCGGTGCTAGGCGTGGGTGTGATTAAATGCTGGCCAATGATTAAAGTTTGGAGGGTGCTTCCTAGATGATTTGTCAAAGCTCGTTAGAAACTCACATATTGATTATTTTCTTTTTTTCAGTTGGATGGCCTAGTTTGTTGTACCAAAACAACTGTTTTACCCCCACCAACCGGTACTTTGACCTGAATAACTTAAGAGAATAATACCATGATTCAGCTGTTCTTTTTATATTAGCAGCCATTTAATCCCATTGGTGGAGAGGCCTTTTTTATTGATGGAAAGATTGATCAAGTGGACTTTTCCTTTTGTGAACTCTGGACCAAATTTTTTTCCTTTCTTCCATGTGTTCCTGTTTATCTCTATTACCATTTACCAGCAGTACTTCATCACTATAACTATAGCTTCTCATCTCCCACCCTTCATTTTCTTTCTTGAACTCACTGATCGTCTTGCAGATGATATATTGATAACAATAAGAGTGCTATACAAGGTGTCAAATTTGATATAGTTTTGTGATAACTCGAGAAGGATTTCAAATTTGAGAAAAGGTTCTAAGAGAAGGCTGTAGGAGTATGAAATATAAAATAATAAAATAAATGGAAAATCACTTGTGGTAAATGCAATTTGTGTTGGTGGGTATAGCTGGTTGGTGCATGCAGTGAAATACATCCAAGGTGGTGCGGTTGTCTATCAATGTTTGAATTGAATTGGATTCAGCATAATCCACTCATCTCATTTCCTCCACTTTATTGTATTTGTATTGTGGGTTCCATCCTAGGACTTAGAGGCATGGCTTGGGATTGTGACTGCATTAATGGTGATGGTGGCACGTTCCTTTCCCCCCTCTCCTTTCTCTCTCTATTTAAGGCTCAACAATTCCCATCTTCTTAAAAATATTTCAAAGTACTGTTCTTTTATTAGTCTTGACCCTTTAGCTTGTTATGATACTACTATACCAATCATTGGCATGCATACAGATTCATTAGTTTGCCTTGTGATATTACTGTGGTATATTGATTTCTGGATTTACAATTGCAGAATGCTGCAGAGAAGCCCCCATTCTTCCTGCCAAGTTGGACAGGGATGTTTGCGCTAAATGTCTTTATTTTAGTGTGGGTCCTGGTAGTGGGCTTCGGCTTGGGTGGGTATGCCAGTGTTGCAAATTTTGTAAAACAGGTGGACACATTTGGTCTTTTTGCAAAGTGCTATCAGTGTCCAAAGCCAGCTCCTGTTGCTGCTGCTCCACTGTCTCACCACTAGCCTCCCAAAACCCAAAGTAAAACAAAAAAATAAAAGAAAACCTTCCCTCCTTCCTGTCTCAAGAATACCCGGGATTTACTCACCAGACTAAGCTAAAGTTTTAGTTAGTCTTCCTTAAAACCAAATCTGCCCCCTTTTTTTGGTAACACGTAGCATATAACAGAAGGCGAAGAAGCATTCCTGGGTAAGCCCTCCTCCAATTGCTTACACCACCCGGCCATCTGCAACTGTTGCGCTAGTTATCTTTTTTTCTTGAGTGTTGATTGGCTTTCTCAATATATTTTGATAGTGATGGTGGCTTTATGTTTGTTAATTGACCTTTCATATTATAGACATTATATGGGCTTGAGATGCTGTTTGTGGCTGTGCTGTAGTAATTTAGGAAATGGATGTACTGATTTCTCATTTTATCATAGGAAAAGCAAAATGAAAAAAGCAAATCATTATGTAAATTAGCGGCCTACTAGTGGTGATGCAATTTTGATAGTTGTTTTCCTCGGTTTGCTTATCTAAACCAGTGCGCGGTAATTGCAAAAGATCTGCTCATGATGGTTAATATTTTGACCACAGACTACTTTGCCTGTCAATGGGAGTTTCAAATTTGAGGATGTTTTGACCGGAGACATATTTTATGTATTTAGACATTGTTGCACATTGTTATGTAATAAGTAATAATTAATACGCCTTGAATTATGTATTACTCATTTCCGAAGCATTTAGACTGGTATGTTACTGAGTCCATTTTTTGTACCTGCCAGAAGTACACTAATGGATCAAAATGTTATGATTTACAAAAATTTCCATTTCTTCAGTTATGAAATGTACGAGGGACAAAATTCAAGCCTTTATTCCTTAGATGGTCAATGTATTATGATTATCGGACGGAATTATTCTCTGAAGTTTGTATATAACAACATATTTCTAATTTCTGACTTCTGAGCTTGGATTTAACAACTTCCAATAAATTTCTAAAAAATTAAGAGGTTTTATGTGCCGTTGTCCGTTAAGCCTGAACAATGGCTATAACAGGAGGCAAGGTGCGTGATGTATACCAAACATGGTGCCGTTAACTGATTGGAATGGACAACATAAGAGACTTTACCAAACATGATTCACACCTACTTGTGTACTGAGTTGCACATGTACATGTGCTGTGACATTGACCACCGCATTATTTTAGTAAACCATCCTAATATGATATTTTTTATGTTTTACCTCTTTTTTTTCAGATGCATCTCTTTCTCAAGGCAACCATCCACCATTGATGGTCTGCCGACGCAAGTGGACATTAATTCAACCTCGGTTTTGAAATTGTTGTATTTTTCAAGAGATATTGATAAACAAGATAATCAAGTGATTCAAAAGGCACATGACATCTCTAATGTAGACTCAATTGGAGAGGATGATTAGGCTAGAGTAACTAACTGAAGGCGAGTTAGTTGAGGCTTCAGTTTGTATCAGACAATGTTTTAGGGACTAAACTATAAAAAGTTACAACGGAAAGCTTCCGCTATAAATACCTCTTATGTAATACTATTGATGATATGAAAAGATTATTTTGAATGAAATTCAACTTATTTTCTTCTTCTTTAAGTTTTCGTTTATGGTATTAGAGCCACTAAAAGCTCAAGCTTTCTTCTTGATCCTTTTTCATGGCTAATCCAGAAACCAATCTCTTACTAGTTACTATTCTATCATCTACCCCAATTCAATTCTCTCATTCAACTCAAACGAGTTTGAACTCTGAGAATTTCCTGGTATGGCGACATTCTATCCTACCTGTTCTAAGAGGACATGGTCTCGTTGGATTCATTGATGGCACGATTCCAGCTCTGATCATTTTGTGACAGGTGCTAATGGTGTTTTAAGTGCTAATCCTGAGTATGAGCTTTGGCACAAGCAAGATCAACTGATTCTTGCTTGGCTCTTGAGCTCGATCTTTTCATCTTTGCTCACTCAGGTGGTGCGATGTGATACTGCTGCTGAGGTGTGGACGACAATCAATCAACTGCATTCCTCTCAATTTATGGCTAAGATTCTTGATCTTAAGCTTCAATTACAAACCACAAAGAAAGGGGGGTCCATCTGCTCTCAATTTCTAGAGAAGATGTAATCTTTGGCAGATCGTCTTAGGAGCATTGGCACTGACATTTCTGATCAAGAACTAGTTCTGTACACATTATAAGGACTTGGATCAGATTTTGAGAGCCTTGTCACTGCCTTGTCTACAAGATATAATCCTCCAACTATGAATGAATTCTCGACCTTACTTCTTGCTCATGAAGCTCGTATCCTTACCAATTTGAGATCTTCATCTTCTTCTGCTGTGCATCTTTCAGTTCGGACTAATGGATCTCAAATCTCACATCAAGATCCGACAGCCTATTATACCAATGCTTCAAAGCATAATCAAGGTCGTGGCTATACCAATCATGGTCGAGGATACAATAATCGAGGTCGTGGAGGAACTAGAGGTCGTGGTAGAGGCCGTCAGAACAATCAGTTCAACTTTAATGCTCCAAACAACTCTGAAGATCAGATACAATGCCAAATCTGTACCAAATGGGGTCATGGAGCTCTTGATTGCTACAAACGCTTTGACATTCGTTATATTGGTGCCTCTGTAGTACATCAGGCTCTTATTGCTGAACCTGAGCAACCAACCTCTGATGTTGATGCATGGTACATAGATTCTGGTGCCAGTACACATGTCACCTCTGATTTCAATGCTCTCTCTATTTCTATGCCATACCTGGGTCCTGAGGCTGTTCACATAGGCAATGGATCA
The DNA here is from genome assembly GCA_964058865.1 of Eleocharis quinqueflora. NCBI lineage: Eukaryota > Viridiplantae > Streptophyta > Magnoliopsida > Poales > Cyperaceae > Eleocharis > Eleocharis quinqueflora. The sequence continues at coordinate 160,163 of CAXKVX010000688.1, forward strand.
GGTTTGCAAATTGCACATAAGGGCTCAGCTACTTTATTAACTAATTCTAAGCCTTTGGTATTGAGAAATGTACTACATGTACCCTCAATTACTAAAAATCTTCTAAGTGTGTCTCAGTTAATATTAGATAATAATGTTATGGTACAATTCTCACTCAATTCCTGCTTTGTAAAGGATTAGGCAACCAACCAAACTCTACTCCGAGGAATTTTGCATAATGGCCTTTACAAGATCCAACCTGTTCTTCAAAAGCATGAGGCTTTGCATGTTTCAAAAGATTCTGCTGATCTGTGGCATCATAGGCTTGCTCATTGTTCTAATACAATTGTGCAAAAGCTAGGAAAATAAAATTTAATTCCAATAAAGAATTGTAATTCTGAATTTTCTTTTTGTTCTAGCTGTAATAAAGCCAAAGCACATAAACTACCTTTTGTGCTTTCTGAAAATAAAGCTTTTGAACCCTTGCAAGTTGTACATTGTGATTTATGGGGACCATATCTAGTTTTATCTGAAAAGGGCAATAGATATTATGTACAATTCACTGATGAATTCTCCCATTTTAGTTGGATATACCCTTGTGCTGCCAAATCAGATGTACCTTCAATCTTTGCACAATTTAAACTTAGAGTTGAGAATTTACTATCAGCTAAGATTAAAATCATCCAAACAGATAAGGGAACTGAGTTTAAACCTATTATTAGGCAGTATCCAGAGATAACATTTCAACTCTCCTGCCCATACACGCCTGAGCAAAACGGTTTGGCAGAGAGGAAACACAGACATACTGTTGAATTGGGTCTAGCAAATCTTTTTCATTCTTCAATTCCTCTCAAGTACTGGGATATGATTTTTGAGAGTGTTGTTTATGTTATAAATCGATTGCCTTATGCTCCAACTGGTTTCCTTTCACCTTTTGAAAAATTATTCAAATATAAACCAGATTACTTAATGCTTCATGTTCTTGGGTGCTCTTGCTACCCTTTGCTAAGACCATATAATAACCATAAGCTTCAACCAAGGTCTGACAAGTGTATATTTATGGGTTACTCTACAATTTATAAAGGGTATTATTGTCTTCATGAACCTACAAACAAGGTATACATCTCAAGGCATGTAACCTTTGATGAATCAGATTACCCTTTTACCTATTTACCCTCCACTAATTTTGGTTCCTCACCTACTCCTACTTCTAGTTCACTAACCATTATACCATTACCTTCAAATCTTATTCTGGAATCTTCTACATCATCACATGAGCATGATTCTTCATCTAACCATCTTGCTCCAGCCGATTCATCTTCCTCAGCTTCTTCTGCCAACCCTTCTACTTCAAACTCTTCAAGGTTGCCTGTCAATCCTTCAACATCCAATACAACTCATTCAATGCTCACCAGGACCAAAACAAACTCCTTGAAACCAAAGACTTTTCCTGTCCATCAGGTGTATTCAGCTATCTCTCTTCCTGCTGAACCAACTACCTTTAATCAAGCTGTCAAGCATGAGGAGTGGAGAAATGCTATGGCTCATGAACTCACAGCTTTGGCTCAAAACAAAACATGGGATTTGGTACCTCTTCCTGGCAAAGCAAATGTTATAGGAGCAAAATGGATTTTCAAATTGAAGCTCAAAGCTGATGGTTCAGTTGAAAGGCATAAGGCTAGGTTGGTTGCTAAGGGTTACAATCAACAAGAGGTGTTGATTACTATGAGACTTTTAGTCCAGTAGTGAAACCAGCTTCAATAAGAATAGTTCTTATCATTGCTCTTTCTCAACATTGGCAAATACATCAATTGGATGTTAATAATGCTTTTTTGCATGGTGACCTAGCCGAGACAGTCTACATGGAGCAACCTCCAGGGTTTGTTGATCAAAGCTGTCCTTAATATGTTTGCAAACTCAATAAAGCTATCTATGGTTTGAAACAAGCGCCTAGATCTTGGTTTTCTAAGTTAAAAGCTTTTCTCCAGGTTCACAAATTTATTTCCTCAAAGGCTGACAACTCCCTATTTATTTTTCAATCATCTTCAGTTCTCATTTATGTTTTAATCTATGTGGATGATATTTTGATTACTGGCAATAGCCCATCCTCTATTCAGGATCTCATGAAGTCTTTGGATCAAGAATTTTCAATTCAGAATTTAGGTTGCCTCAACTATTTTCTAGGAATTGAAGTCACTGCAACAAAAGAAGGTCTTCATCTTTCTCAGACCAGGTATCTGAATTCAATCCTCGATAAGGCTTCAATGGGAAATGTCAAGCCCTGTATTACTCCTATGCAAGCTGGTCTACAGATTTCCAAGCTTGATGGTACTGTCATGGATAATCCCTTTCTTCATAAATATGTAGTAGGGGCTTTACAGTATGCTATTATTAGCAGACCAGATTTAACTTTTGCAGTCAATAAAGCTGCTAAATTTATGGCTAATCCAACTGATAAGCATTGGCAATTGGTCAAAAGGATATTAAGATACATAAAGGATACAATTTCTCATGGTCTTCTACTCAAATCGACATCAACTTTGGCATTGCATGCCTATTGTGATGCTGATTGGGCTGGTGATCCCGATGACAGACGATCCATAACTGGATTTGCAATTTATTTGGGTCCAAATCTGATTTCCTGGTCTTCCAAGAAGCAAAATATTGTTTCTCGTTCTTCAACGGAGGCTGAATATCGAAGTTTGGCTGTGACAACTTCAGAAATTCTTTGGATTAAGTCTCTTCTCACTGAATTGCGATTCAAACCTGCTCAAGCACCTACTATGTGGTGTGACAATTTGGGTGCGACATTTCTAGCTGCTAACCCAGGTTACCATGCTAGAACGAAACATATTGAACTGGACTATCACTTTGTTAGGGAGAGAGTTGAGACTGGTGATATTCTCGTTAAATTCATTTGTTCCAATGATCAACATGGTGATGTGTTTACCAAAGCTCTGGCAAGGAGTTGTTTTGAGCTTCTTCGTGACAAGCTGCATGTGTTTCAAGACTACTTGCTCTTGAGGGGGGCTGATAAACAAGATAATCAAGTGATTCAGAAGGCACAGGACATCTCCAGTGTAGACTCAATTGGAGAGGATGATTAGGCTAGAGTAACTAACTGAAGGCGAGTTAGTTGAGGCTTCAATTTGTATTAGACAATGTTTTAGGAACTAAACTGTAAAAAGTTACAACGGAAAGCTTCCGCTATAAATACCTCTTATGTAATACTATTGATGATATGAAAAGATTATTTTGAATGAAATTCAACTTATTTTCTTCTTCTTTAAGTTTTCGTTTATGGTATTAGAGCCACTAAAAGCTCAAGCTTTCTTCTTGATCCTTTTTCATGGCTAATCCAGAAACCAATCTCTTACTAGTTACTATTCTATCATCTACCCCAATTCAATTCTCTCATTCAACTCAAACGAGTTTGAACTCTGAGAATTTCCTGGTATGGCGACATTCTATCCTACCTGTTCTAAGAGGACATGGTCTCGTTGGATTCATTGATGGCACGATTCCAGCTCCGATCATTTTGTGACAGGTGCTAATGGTGTTTTAAGTGCTAATCCTGAGTATGAGCTTTGGCACAAGCAAGATCAACTGATTCTTGCTTGGCTCTTGAGCTCGATCTTTTCATCTTTGCTCACTCAGGTGGTGCGATGTGATACTGCTGCTGAGGTGTGGACGACAATCAATCAACTGCATTCCTCTCAATTTATGGCTAAGATTCTTGATCTTAAGCTTCAATTACAAACCACAAAGAAAGGGGGGTCCATCTGCTCTCAATTTCTAGAGAAGATGTAATCTTTGGCAGATCGTCTTAGGAGCATTGGCACTGACATTTCTGATCAAGAACTAGTTCTGTACACATTATAAGGACTTGGATCAGATTTTGAGAGCCTTGTCACTGCCTTGTCTACAAGATATAATCCTCCAACTATGAATGAATTCTCGACCTTACTTCTTGCTCATGAAGCTCGTATCCTTACCAATTTGAGATCTTCATCTTCTTCTGCTGTGCATCTTTCAGTTCGGACTAATGGATCTCAAATCTCACATCAAGATCCGACAGCCTATTATACCAATGCTTCAAAGCATAATCAAGGTCGTGGCTATACCAATCATGGTCGAGGATACAATAATCGAGGTCGTGGAGGAACTAGAGGTCGTGGTAGAGGCCGTCAGAACAATCAGTTCAACTTTAATGCTCCAAACAACTCTGAAGATCAGATACAATGCCAAATCTGTACCAAATGGGGTCATGGAGCTCTTGATTGCTACAAACGCTTTGACATTCGTTATATTGGTGCCTCTGTAGTACATCAGGCTCTTATTGCTGAACCTGAGCAACCAACCTCTGATGTTGATGCATGGTACATAGATTCTGGTGCCAGTACACATGTCACCTCTGATTTCAATGCTCTCTCTATTTCTATGCCATACCTGGGTCCTGAGGCTGTTCACATAGGCAATGGATCAGGTTTGCAAATTGCACATAAGGGCTCAGCTACTTTATTAACTAATTCTAAGCCTTTGGTATTGAGAAATGTACTACATGTACCCTCAATTACTAAAAATCTTCTAAGTGTGTCTCAGTTAATATTAGATAATAATGTTATGGTACAATTCTCACTCAATTCCTGCTTTGTAAAGGATTAGGCAACCAACCAAACTCTACTCCGAGGAATTTTGCATAATGGCCTTTACAAGATCCAACCTGTTCTTCAAAAGCATGAGGCTTTGCATGTTTCAAAAGATTCTGCTGATCTGTGGCATCATAGGCTTGCTCATTGTTCTAATACAATTGTGCAAAAGCTAGGAAAATAAAATTTAATTCCAATAAAGAATTGTAATTCTGAATTTTCTTTTTGTTCTAGCTGTAATAAAGCCAAAGCACATAAACTACCTTTTGTGCTTTCTGAAAATAAAGCTTTTGAACCCTTGCAAGTTGTACATTGTGATTTATGGGGACCATATCTAGTTTTATCTGAAAAGGGCAATAGATATTATGTACAATTCACTGATGAATTCTCCCATTTTAGTTGGATATACCCTTGTGCTGCCAAATCAGATGTACCTTCAATCTTTGCACAATTTAAACTTAGAGTTGAGAATTTACTATCAGCTAAGATTAAAATCATCCAAACAGATAAGGGAACTGAGTTTAAACCTATTATTAGGCAGTATCCAGAGATAACATTTCAACTCTCCTGCCCATACACGCCTGAGCAAAACGGTTTGGCAGAGAGGAAACACAGACATACTGTTGAATTGGGTCTAGCAAATCTTTTTCATTCTTCAATTCCTCTCAAGTACTGGGATATGATTTTTGAGAGTGTTGTTTATGTTATAAATCGATTGCCTTATGCTCCAACTGGTTTCCTTTCACCTTTTGAAAAATTATTCAAATATAAACCAGATTACTTAATGCTTCATGTTCTTGGGTGCTCTTGCTACCCTTTGCTAAGACCATATAATAACCATAAGCTTCAACCAAGGTCTGACAAGTGTATATTTATGGGTTACTCTACAATTTATAAAGGGTATTATTGTCTTCATGAACCTACAAACAAGGTATACATCTCAAGGCATGTAACCTTTGATGAATCAGATTACCCTTTTACCTATTTACCCTCCACTAATTTTGGTTCCTCACCTACTCCTACTTCTAGTTCACTAACCATTATACCATTACCTTCAAATCTTATTCTGGAATCTTCTACATCATCACATGAGCATGATTCTTCATCTAACCATCTTGCTCCAGCCGATTCATCTTCCTCAGCTTCTTCTGCCAACCCTTCTACTTCAAACTCTTCAAGGTTGCCTGTCAATCCTTCAACATCCAATACAACTCATTCAATGCTCACCAGGACCAAAACAAACTCCTTGAAACCAAAGACTTTTCCTGTCCATCAGGTGTATTCAGCTATCTCTCTTCCTGCTGAACCAACTACCTTTAATCAAGCTGTCAAGCATGAGGAGTGGAGAAATGCTATGGCTCATGAACTCACAGCTTTGGCTCAAAACAAAACATGGGATTTGGTACCTCTTCCTGGCAAAGCAAATGTTATAGGAGCAAAATGGATTTTCAAATTGAAGCTCAAAGCTGATGGTTCAGTTGAAAGGCATAAGGCTAGGTTGGTTGCTAAGGGTTACAATCAACAAGAGGTGTTGATTACTATGAGACTTTTAGTCCAGTAGTGAAACCAGCTTCAATAAGAATAGTTCTTATCATTGCTCTTTCTCAACATTGGCAAATACATCAATTGGATGTTAATAATGCTTTTTTGCATGGTGACCTAGCCGAGACAGTCTACATGGAGCAACCTCCAGGGTTTGTTGATCAAAGCTGTCCTTAATATGTTTGCAAACTCAATAAAGCTATCTATGGTTTGAAACAAGCGCCTAGATCTTGGTTTTCTAAGTTAAAAGCTTTTCTCCAGGTTCACAAATTTATTTCCTCAAAGGCTGACAACTCCCTATTTATTTTTCAATCATCTTCAGTTCTCATTTATGTTTTAATCTATGTGGATGATATTTTGATTACTGGCAATAGCCCATCCTCTATTCAGGATCTCATGAAGTCTTTGGATCAAGAATTTTCAATTCAGAATTTAGGTTGCCTCAACTATTTTCTAGGAATTGAAGTCACTGCAACAAAAGAAGGTCTTCATCTTTCTCAGACCAGGTATCTGAATTCAATCCTCGATAAGGCTTCAATGGGAAATGTCAAGCCCTGTATTACTCCTATGCAAGCTGGTCTACAGATTTCCAAGCTTGATGGTACTGTCATGGATAATCCCTTTCTTCATAAATATGTAGTAGGGGCTTTACAGTATGCTATTATTAGCAGACCAGATTTAACTTTTGCAGTCAATAAAGCTGCTAAATTTATGGCTAATCCAACTGATAAGCATTGGCAATTGGTCAAAAGGATATTAAGATACATAAAGGATACAATTTCTCATGGTCTTCTACTCAAATCGACATCAACTTTGGCATTGCATGCCTATTGTGATGCTGATTGGGCTGGTGATCCCGATGACAGACGATCCATAACTGGATTTGCAATTTATTTGGGTCCAAATCTGATTTCCTGGTCTTCCAAGAAGCAAAATATTGTTTCTCGTTCTTCAACGGAGGCTGAATATCGAAGTTTGGCTGTGACAACTTCAGAAATTCTTTGGATTAAGTCTCTTCTCACTGAATTGCGATTCAAACCTGCTCAAGCACCTACTATGTGGTGTGACAATTTGGGTGCGACATTTCTAGCTGCTAACCCAGGTTACCATGCTAGAACGAAACATATTGAACTGGACTATCACTTTGTTAGGGAGAGAGTTGAGACTGGTGATATTCTCGTTAAATTCATTTGTTCCAATGATCAACATGGTGATGTGTTTACCAAAGCTCTGGCAAGGAGTTGTTTTGAGCTTCTTCGTGACAAGCTGCATGTGTTTCAAGACTACTTGCTCTTGAGGGGGGCTGATAAACAAGATAATCAAGTGATTCAGAAGGCACAGGACATCTCCAGTGTAAACTCAATTGGAGAGGATGATTAGGCTAGAGTAACTAACTGAAGGCGAGTTAGTTGAGGCTTCAATTTGTATTAGACAATGTTTTAGGAACTAAACTGTAAAAAGTTACAACGGAAAGCTTCCGCTATAAATACCTCTTATGTAATACTATTGATGATATGAAAAGATTATTTTGAATGAAATTCAACTTATTTTCTTCTTCTTTAACTTTTCGTTTAGATATCGAATGCATACTTTTATTGTGCCGCACAATCTGGAGAATGTATAAATAGTTTAACTATAAATCATTGAGAAGTAAAATTAAAAATTATACAGAGACACACAATAAAATGCACAAACTTGTTGTTATACCTTGTCGAATTTTCTGGCAGTAAAATGAATAATAGTCAATGCTCAAATATTATACGCAAACGATCACAATATATCAACAACAACAAAGTGGTAGAGTTAATGTTATTAATAACTAGAATGGAATCCGTGCAATGCACGGGATTATTATTCTGCAAATAGGATTTTAGAAGATTTCACAAAACCGACGAAATTATATTTAAAAAATTTCATAGTGGCTCGAGCTCATACTCATTCAAGCCCTCTAGACTATTCGAATTAAGCCCTGTGGAATATACTCGCTATTAAGCCTATGAGCTGTTTGGTTCTCTGTATTATTTGACATGAATCTTTTTGTGAGCCCCAATTATGTTCAAATGTCCCCAAGGCCCACTAAATTAATATTTTTATAATTCCAAATTTCTAATAAACCCCAACATGTACATTACAAGTTTGCAACAAATATCAAAATAGAACATAATTTCTTTTCTCACCCAAGAAACAATATCCTACCCAACACAAATCTTCAAAATAAAGCACAAATCTTTTACATATCACAAATCTTCAAAATAATGTACAAATCTTTAACACAATACAAATCTTCAAAATAAAGCATAAATCTTTTACACATCACAAAATCTTCAAAATAAAGCACAAACCTACTACAATTGACCAACAATTTTCTTTCGCCTTAGATTCTGCAAAGTAAAAAAAGTATGGTTCAAACTTCAAAATAGACACTTAAACCGGCAACAAACCAACAAAGTCTAACCATGTCTGATATAAATTTTCTCAAGTAATATTAGTATCAACTATGAACCAGCAAAGTAAGTCTATGATTCAGTTCAGATCAAAATCACTTCTTAGACTATAAAACTTCAACCTAAGGATACCATTCTTACAAGAATAATTAAGAGATGATAACCCTACCATGTTAATAATATTCTATCCTATTATTCATGTTAATACACATTGCCAAATCGAAATTTTTATGAAGGTTGTAACAACTAAACAAAATAATAAAATTTGAAGTTTACGAGATACAAAACGTTTATCGAGTTAACAGTTTACAAGATTCCATGGGTTTTCTCACTGTTGCAATTCTTAGATTTTTAGTAAAGCACACGTACCCAAAACCATAAATCGTTTCTAAATACTTTACAAATTCAGAATCAAAACATCCAAAATAAGAATAAATTGTTCAATGAAAACGAAAATAAAGTTTGGTGAGTACCAGAGAGAGTGAAGAGGAAGTGCGGAGAGAGAGAGAGCACAAATGGAACTGATGCACAAAGTAGGGAAAGACAAGAGATGACAAAGGAGACGATATGAGAGGTGAGATCCGCAGTAGAAGAGAGGCAGCGTTGAAAATGTCTGCAGCTTTAGAAATGGCGAAGTAAGAAAGCAGAAGGAGAACAGAGAGAGAAGACGAAACTAAGGGTTGATTCGAGTTTGTAATCGAGCTTTAGTCGAGCTTTGATGCGAGCTGTCAATTGTTTATCCATTTTAGTTCATAATTCGTTCGGTTATAATTATCTAAACTCGAGTCGAGTTTTGAAGCCCAGACCGAAAAAGGCCCTGTCCAAAATTTTGAAGCTAGCTTAGGCTCTCTGGGCTCGAGGGTCGGCCATGTCCATTAGCAGCCTTACCTAGTGCCCAAATTATGGAAAAAACAAAAAGCTCCAATCTTATATGATATCATGGCATGAAATTAAAGCATGATTAGGGTTTGATTAACTGAAATAATTTTCTTTAATCGACTAATTGCCTACTTATACAATTGTACTTTTATTCTTTTGTCATTACAACTATTATATTTGCACTTTTACCTGACTATCCTTACAATACAAAATATTTAACCCTCCCCCTCAAGATGTTGCATATATATATATATAGAGAGAGAGAGGCTAGGGTGCTCCATGAAGCACCAAATCTGTAATGCTCCACACCGTATCTCCAATTTAAAAATTCCAACAACCGATCCGAACCGTTGAACATGATCTACATATTGAAATCTACTTGAAAATTGAATTTTACATTTTTTTGAATTTTTTTGCTATTTTTTAGAGAGGTAGTAAAATTGCAACTTTTGTTGGTTCAGAAATCGTTTGATTACCAACTTTTCTACCTCTTTAAAAAAATAGCAAAAAAAATTCAAAAAAATGTAAAATTCAATCTCCAAGTAGATTTCAATATGTAGATCATGTTCAACGGTTCGGATCGGTCGTTGGAATTTTCAAATTGGATATAACGAATGTGGAGCACGAGCGATTTGGTGCTTCATGGAGCACCCTAGATTCTCTCTCTCTCTCTCTCTATATATATATATATATATATATATGAGTATGGCTAATGTGAAAACGTTTGCACTTTGGCCAAAGTACAAAAGTTTCACATTAACCAACTTTTTATGGTCAAAATTTAAATTTAATTTGCTCAATAAATTCTTCATATCAAAATCTTGTAGGAAATCAAATTTCGTGATTTTTAGAGCTTTCTAGCTATATTTTAAATATTTTTTAAAAGCAGTCCAGTTTAATATTAAAAAAACATGACATTTTCAGGGCTGTTTTTAAAAAATATTTAAAATATAGCTAGAAAGCTCTAAAAATCACGAAATTTGATTTCCTACAAGATTTTGATATGAAAAATTTATTGAACAACTTAAATTTAAATTTTGACCACAAAAAGTTGGCTAATGTGAACTTTTGCACTTCACTTGTAGGAAATCAAATTTCGTGATTTTAGAGCTTTCTAGCTATATTTTAAATATTTTTTAAAAATAGTCCAGTTTAATAGTAAAAAAACATGATTTTTTCAGGACTGTTTTTAAAAAATCTTGTGAACTAATTAAGTTTAGACCTTAATCACCTAGCCAAGTAATAGAGCAAGCAATTTCAAGAACTAATTGAGCAAATTACAAATTTAAGAGCAAAATACTAAAAGAGAGAGAGAGAGAGTGAACAAGAGAGCACACTATGTAACGTGGTTCGGCCTATCAAATCAACTTAGGCCTACGTCCACAGGTCTCTTGGAAAAAAATCTTCTTTTCGGGTCGATTTCACTATAAACGAGTGTTTTTTTACAAAGTGCGGAGCCGATCTTTGACTTCTTCTAAACAAGCAAGTCAATCTTCTTCTCCTAGGCCAATGCACGGGACAACACCACAATACACGGTAAAAAGGTTCGATTGACTACACAATAAAGGACAGTGATGCACCACTTGACAACACAAATGTGATGCACCAAGGGCTAATACTAGCTAAGGGTTTGTTCTCGAATAGACAATAAGAGAATAATAGCTATCCTAATTGCTCTTTAGGTTAGGTAGTTGGAGGAGACTTGAATTATGCTCTTTTCTGTGCTCAATTTGATGCTGGGAAGTTTGGAGAATGATTTGATAGTTTGTTGGTTTGTTTCTGCATCTTTTATATAGGCTGAGCACTTCTTGGGATTTTGGATCAGTCAAAATCCTTCCTGGCGTAATAGCTCTTTTCTGTGCTCAATTTGATGCTGGGAAGTTTGGAGAATGATTTGATAGTTTGCTGGTTTGTTTCTGCATCTTTTATATAGGCTGAGCACTTCTTGGGATTTTGGACCAGTCAAAATCCTTCCTGGCGTAATAGCTCTCCCATAACGCCTTGGACTTCTGCCTGTTTTGCCCTAGTGAAGCCATCTTGTGGGACAACTCTTCAAGAACCCGTCATATCGCTTTGGTTACTCGTTATAACGGGTTGTAACCCGTTGTGACACCTTCTTGAAGCGTTACAGCAACACTTGCTTTGGAAAATTCCAGCTTCTGCAGCTTCTCTCTCCTCCTGAGGCGTTATGACGCCTTGGGCATCCATTATAATGCCTTAGTGACACGTTATAACGAGTCTTCGGAAAATCTATAATTCATCTAGTATGAATAATAGAAAAGGATGAAAGTGCTATTTTGACATCTCATAGAGATATAGATACCTACTTCGTCACTAAAGCCAAGGTTCTTGAGAAATAATAGATTTAAATGAATTTGTGCCAAAAATAATATATTGTTGAATTCTATTCACAATAAAAGGAAATAAAATAGCGCAATTAAATTATATATATATATATATATATATATAGATAGAGAGTTGTGCTAAAATACTTTATAAAACACCAACATGCATATACTTTAGGCTCGTATCTCGAGATATAAAGTGCAAACAACCGATCAAGACCGTTGAAAATGTTCTCCATACTAACAAAAATTTGGAGACCAAATTTTACATTTTTGGAATTTTTTTACTATTTTATCGGATAGGTGGAAAATTCATTAATCTAACGATTTATAGACCTTCAATTTAACCAACTTTGCACCCATCCGATAAAATAGTAAAAAAAATTAAAAAAATGTAAAATTTCGTCTCCAAATTTTTGTTAGTATGAAGAATATTTTCAACGGTCTTGATTGGTTGTTTGCACTTTATATCTCGAGATATGAGCCTAAAGTATATGCATGTTGGTGCTTTATAAAGTATTTCAGCACAACTATATATATATATATATATATATATATATATATATAGAGAGAGAGAGAGAAAGGCTAGGGTGCTCCATGGAGCACTAAACCCCTAATGCTCCACACCGTATCTCTAATTTAACGGTTCCAATGATCGATCTGAACCGTTGAATATGATCTACATATTGAAATCTACTTGGAAATTGAATTTTACATTTTTTTTTAAAATTTTTTTTTGCTATTTTTTAGAGAGGTAGAAAAATTGCAACTTTTGTTGGTCCAGAAACCGTTTGATTAGCAACTTTTCTACCTCTTTAAAAAAATAGCAAAAAAATTTAAAAAAATGTAAAATTCAATCTCCAAGTAGATTTCAATATGTAGATCATATTAAACGGTTCAGATTGGTCGTTGGGATTTTCAAATAGGAGATAATGGATGTGGAACACGAGGGGTTTGGTGATCTATATATATATATATGAGGAGGGACCCGTAGCTGCCAAACTTTCAACCGCTCGCAATCGCTCCATGGTAGCAAATGTAAATGATCAATCTGGACCGGTAAAAACATTCTACATATTAATATAGACTTGAAAACCAAATTTTACATTTTTTTTGAATTTATTTACTATTTTATCGAATGGATTGAAAATTTATTTATCTAACGATTTACAAACATCCAATTTTCAACCCTTTCGATAAAATAGTAAAAAAATTCCAAAAAATATAAAATTTGGCCTCCAAATCTACATTAGTATAGAGAATGTTTTGAACGATCCAGATCAACTATTTACACTTGGAACGATCCAATTTTCTTCATTTATGAGTGGTAACGTTCCAAGAAAACTGTAAACATTTCATGAAACTACAACAAAAAGCATATAATACCACTCTAAGTGCTTCATATTTGATTACTTCATTTATGGGTGTAAACATTCAAGAAAACACCACAAAGTAACTTATCCTGCTACAAGAAGTGTTTCTGATCTGATCATCTTTTATGAGTGGTAACATTATAAGAAAACTCTAGACCTTTTATGAAACTACAATGAAGAAGTATAGAATACCACTCTAAGAGCTTCATGTCTGATAACTTCATTTATGGGTCGTAAACATTCAAGAAAACACCACAAAGCAACTTATCCTACAACATGGAGTGTTTTTTTATTCGAGAACATTATGGGTTGCAAACATTTAAGAAAACACCACAAAACATCTCATCCTGCTACGAGAACTGTTTCTGATATAAGTACTTCATTTATGGGTGTTAACAATTCAAGAAAACACCACAAAATATCTTATCTTACTAGGAGAAGTATTTTTTATCCTATTACTTCATGTATGGGTGATAAACATTCAAGAAAACACCACAAAATATCTTATCATGCTACGAGAAGTGTTTCTGATCCGATTACATTTATGGGTGGTAACCTTTCAAGAGAACTCCAAACATTTCAAGAAACCACACGAAGAAGCATAGAGTACCACTCTAAGCTCTTCATGACTGATTACTAAATTTATGGATGGTAAACATTCAAAAAAGTACCACAAAGCATCTTATCCTGCTATGAGAAGTGTATCTGATTCGAGTACTTCATTTATGAGTGGTAACCATTCAAGAAAAAAACACCACAAAATATCTTATCCTACTATGAGAAGTGTTTTTGATCTGAGTACTTCATTTATGGGTGGTAAACATTCAACAAAACACCACAAAGCATCTTATCCTGCTACAAGAAGTGTTTCTGATCCGAGTACTTCATTGCTGGGTGGTAACCATTCAAGAAAATATCGCAAAACATCTTATCCTACTACGAGAAGTGTTTTTGATCTGATTGCTCCATTTATAGGTAGTAACAATTCAAGAAAATACCACAAAGTATCTTATCTTACTTGGAGAAGTATTTTTTTATTCGATTACTTCATCTATGGGTGGCAACCATTCAATAAAACACCCAAAGCATCTTATCCTACGACGAAAGTGTTTCTGATCTGATTACTTCATTTATGAGTGGTAACCTTTCAAGAAAACTCTAAACCTTTCATGAAACTACAACAAAAAGCATAGAATACCACTCTAAGTGCTTCATATCTGATTATATCAATTATGAGAGGTAACCATTCAAGAAAACTCTACAAAGCATCTTATCCTAGTACGAGAAGTGTTTCTGATCAGAATACTTCATTTATGAGTGGTAAGCATTCAATAAAACACTACAAAGCATCTTATCCAACAACAAGAAGTGTTTCTGATCCGATTACTTCATCAATAGGTGTTAAACATTCAATAAAACACCACAAAGCATCTTATCCTACTCGATAAGTGTTTCTGATCTGAATACTTCATTTATGAGTGGTAATCTTCCAAGAAAACTCTAAACCTTTCATGAAAACACCACGAAGAAGTATAAAATACCACTCTAAGTGCTTCATATCTGATTACATCATTTATGGGTGGTAAACATTCAAGAAAACACCACAAATCATCTTATCCTACCACGAGAAGTGTTTCTGATATGAGTACGTCTTTTATGGGTGGTAACCTTTCAAGAGAACTCCAAACCATTCAGGAAACCACCACGAAGAAGCGTAGATACCACTCTAAGCGCTTCATGACTGATTACTTCATTTATGGTTGGTAAACATTAAACAAAACTCAACAAAGCATATTATCCTGCAACGAGAAGTGTTTCTGATCTGAGTACTTCATTGCAGGGTGGTAACCATTCAATAAAACACCGCAAAGCATCTTATCCTACTACGAGAAGTGTTTTTGATCTGATCGCCTCATTTAAGGGTAGTAACAATTCAAGAAAATACCACAAAGCATTTTATCCTACTAGGGGATGTGTTTTTTTTATCCGATTACTTCATCTATGGGTGGTAACCATTCAATAAAACACCCCAAAGCATCTTATCCTAAGATGGAAGTGTTTCTGATATGATTACTTCATTTATGATTGGTAACCTTCCAAGAAAACTCTAAACCTTTCATGAAACTACAACAAAAGGCATGGAATATCAATCTAAGTGCTTCATGTCTAATTACTTCATTTATGGGTGGTAACCATTCATGAAAATACCACAAAGCAACTTATCCTGCTACGAGAAGCGTTTCTGATCTGATCACTTCATTTATGAGTGGTAACCTTAAAAAAATAGGTCTAAACCTTTCATTAAACTACAATGAAGATGCATAGAATACCACTCTAAGAGCTTCATGTCTGATTACTTCATTTATGGGTGGTAAACACTCAATAAAACACCCCAAAGCATCTTATCCTGTTCCGAGAAGTTTTTCTGATCCGAGTACTTCATTTATGAGTGGTAACCATTCAATAAAACACCACAAAGCACTTATCCTACTACAAAAAGTGTTTCTGATCTGATTACTTCATTTATGATTGGCAATCATCCAAGAAAACTCTAAACCTTTCATGAAATCACCACGAAGAAACATAGAATACCACTCTAAATGCTTCATATCTTATTACTTAATTTATGGGTGCTAAACATTCAAGAAAACTCTACAAAGCATCTTATCCTGAACGAGAAGTGTTTTTGATCCGAGTACATCATTTATGGGTGGAAACCTTTCAAGAAAACTCCAAACCTTTCGGAAAACCACCACAAAGAAGTGTAGAATACCACTCTAATTGCTTCATGTCTGATTACTTCATTTATGGGTCGTAAACATTCAAGAAAACACCACAAAGCAACTTATCCTGCCACAAGAAGTTTTTCTGATTCGAGTACTTCTTTTATGGGTGGCAAACATTCACGCAAACACCACAAAACATCTTATCCTATTAGGAGAAGTGTTTTTTATCAGATTACTTCACCTAAGGGTGGTAACCATTCAATAAAACACCACAAAGTATCTTATCCTACTACGAGAACTGATTCTTATAAGAATACTTCATTTATAGGAGATAATCATTCCAGAGAACTCCAAACCTTTCAGAAAACATCATTGACGAAGCTTAGAATATTACTCTAAGCGCTTAATGTCTGATTACTTCATTTATGGGTGACAAACATTCAAGAAAACACCACAAAGCATTTTAACCTGCTACAAGAAGTGTTTCTGACCCGAGTACTTCATTTATGGGTGATAACCATTCAAGAAAACACCACAAAATATATTATCATACTACGAGAAGTGTATCTGTATGATTGCATCATTTATGTGTGGTAACCTTCCAAGAAAACTCTAAACCTTTCATGAAACCACCACGAAGAAGCATAGAATACCACTCTATGTGCTTCATGTTTGACTACTTCATTTATGGGTGGTAAACAGTCAAGAAAGCACCACAAACTATATTATCCTCCTATGAGAAGTGTTTCTGATCTAAGTACTTCATTTATGGGTGGTAACCTTTCTAGAAAATTCCAAACATTTCAAGAAACCACACGAAGAAGCGTAGAATACCACTCTCAGTGCTTCATGTCGGATTACTTCATGTCGGATTACTTATTTTATTGGTGATAACCATAAAAAAAAACCACAAAGCATCTTATCCTACTACGAGAAGTGTTTTTGATTCGATTACTTCATTTATGGGTGGTAACAATTCAAAAAAAAACCACAAAGTATTTAATTCTATTAAGAGAAGTGTTTTTTAGCCAATTACTTCATCTATGGGTGGTAACTATTCAATAAAATACCACAAAGCATTTTATCCTACTACGAGAAGTGTTTCTGATCTGATTACTTCATTTATGAGTGGTAATCTTCCAAGAAAACTCTAAATATTTCATTAAATCACCACGAAGAAGCATAGAATACCACTCTAAGTGCTTCATATATGATTACTTCATTTATGGGTGGTAACCATTCAAGAAAACACCACAAAGCATCTTATCATACTACGAGAAGTGTTTCTAATTAGAATACTTCATTTATAGGTGGTAAACTTTCAATAGAACTCCAAACCTTTCAGGTAACCACCACGAAGAAGCGTAGAATACCACTCTCAGTGCTTCATGTCTGATTACTTCTTTTATTGGTGATAACCATTCATGAAAACACCACAAATCATCTTATCAACCTAAGAGAAGTGTTTTTGATCCGATTGCTTCATTTTGGGTGGTAACAATTCAAGAAAACAACACAAATCATCATATCCTACTAGGCGAAATGTTTTTATCCGGTTACTTCATCTATAGGTGGTAACCATTCAAAAAAAACACCACAAAGTATCTAATCCTGCGACAAAAGTGTTTCTGATCTGATTATTTCATTTATGAGTGGTAACCTTCGAAGAAAACACTAAACCTTTTATGAAACTACAACAAAAAGCATAAAATACCACTCTAAGTGCTTCATATCTGATTACTTCATTTATGGGTGGTAAACATTCAAGAAAACACCACAAAGCAACATATCCTGCTACACGAAGTATTTCTGATCTGATCACTTCATTTATGAGCTTCATGTTTGATTACTTAATTTATGGATGGTAAACATTCAAGAAAACACTACAAAGCATCTAATCCTACCACGAGAAGTGTTTCTGATCTGATTACTTCATTTATGAGTGGTAACAATTAAACAAAACACAACAAAGCATATATATTATCCTGCTACGAGAAGTGTTCCTGATTTTAGTACTTCATTGCAGGGTGGTAACCATTCAATAAAACACCGCAAAGCATCTTATCCTACTACGAGAAGTGTTTTTGATCTGATCGCTTTATTTATGGGTAGTAACAATTCAAGAAAATACAACAAAGCATCTTATCCTACTAGGGGAAGTGTTTTTTAACCGATTACTTCATCTATGGGTGGTAACCATTCAATAAAACACCCCAAAGCATCTTATCCTATGATGGAAGTTTTTCTGATCTGATTACTTCATTTATGAGTGGTAACCATCCAAGAAAACTCTAAACCTTTCATGAAACTACAACAAAAAGCATAGAATATCACTCTATGTGCTTCATATCTAATTACTTCATTTATGGGTGGTAACCATTCATGAAAATACCACAAAGCAACTTACCCTGCTACGAGAAGTGTTTCTGATTTGATCACTTCATTTATGAGTGGTAACTTTCAAAGAAAAGTCTAAACCTTTCATTAAACTACAACGAAGATGCATAGAATAACACTCTAAGAGCTTACTGTCTGATTACTTCATTCTTGGGTGGTAAACACTCAATAAAACACCCGAAAGCATCTTATCTTGTTCCAGGAAGTTTTTCTGATCCGAGTACTTCATTTATGAGTGGTAACCATTCAATAAAACACCACAAAGCACTTATCCTACTACGAAAAGTGTTTCTGATCTGATTACTTCATTTATGAGTGGTAATCTTCCAAGAAAACTCTAAACCTTTCATGAAATCACCACGAAGAAGCATAGAATACCACTCTAAATGCTTCATATATGATTACTTAATTTATGGGTGCTAAACATTCAGGAAAACTCCACAAAGCATCTAATCCTTCTACGAGAAGTGTTTCTGATCCGAGTACATCATTTATGGGTGGAAACCTTTCAAGAAAACTCCAAACCTTTCGAAAATCAACCGCAAACACCACAAAGCATCTTATCCTATTAGGAGAAGTGTTTTTTATCAGATTACTTCACCTAAGGGTGGTAACCATTCAATAAAACACCACAAAGCATCTTATCCTACTACGAGAAGTGATTCTTATCAGAATACTTCATTTAAAGGAGATAAATTTTCCAGAGAACTCCAAACCTTTCACGAAACATCATTGACGAAGCGTAGAATACTATTCTAAGTGCTTAATGTCTGATTACTTTATTTATGGGTGACAAACATTCAAGAAAACACCACAAAGCATTTTATCCTGCTACAAGAAGTGTTTCTGACCCGAGTACTTCATTTATGGGTGATAACCATTCAAGAAAACAACACAAAGCATATTATCATACAACGAGAAGTGTATCTATATGATTGCATCATTTATGTGTTGTAACATTCCAAGAAAACTCTAAACCTTTCATGAAACCACCACGAAGAAGCATAGAATACCACTCTATGTGCTTCATGTCGGATTACTTATTTTATTAGTGATAACCATTCAAGAAAAAATCACAAAGCATCTTATCCTACTACGATAAGTGTTTTTGATTCGATTACTTATTTATGGGTGGTAACAATTCAAGAAAACACCACAAATTATCTAATTCTATTAAGAGAAGTGTTTTTTTAGCCAATTACTGCATCTATGGGTGGTAAACATTCAAGAAAACACCAAAAAACATCTTATCCTGCTACGAGAAGAGTTTCTGATCTGAGTACTTCATTTATGGGTGGTAATCTTTCAAGAGAACTCCAAACCTTTCAGGAAACCACCGTTAAGAAACGTAGAATACCACTCAAAGCGCTTCATGACTGATTACTTCATTTATGGGTGGTAAGCATTCAACAAAACACCACAAAGCATCTTATCCTGCTACGAGAAGTTTTTCTGATCCGAGTACTTCATTTTTGGGTGGTAACCATTCAAGAAAACACCACAAAGCATCTTATCGTACTACGAGAAGTGTTTCTGATCAGAATACTTCATTTATAGGTGGTAAACATTCAAGAGAACTCCAAACCTTTCAGGTTACCACCACGATGATGCGTAGAATACCACTCTCAGTGCTTCATGTCAGATTACTTATTTTTATTGGTGATAACCATTCAAAAAAAACCCACAAAAATCTTATCATACTACGAGAAGTGTTTTTGATTCGATTACTTCATTTATGGGTGGTAACAATTCAAAAAACACCACAAAGTATTTAATTCTATTAAGAGAAGTGTTTTTTAGCCAATTACTTCATCTATGAGTGGTAACCATTCAATAAAACACCACAAAGCATTTTATCCTACTACGAGAAGTGTTTCTGATCTGATTACTTCATTTATGAGTGGTAATCTTCCAAGAAAACTCTAAATATTTCATTAAATCACCCCACGAAGAAGCATAGAATACCACTCTAAGTGCTTCATATATGATTACTTCATTTATGGGTGCTAAACATTAAAAAAAATACCACAAAGCATCTTATTCTGCTAAGAGAAGTGTTTCTGATCCGAGTACTTCATTTATGGGTGGAAACCTTTCAAGAAAATTTACAACCTTTCGGAAAACCACCGCAAAGAAGCGTAGAATACCACTCTGATTAGATGGGTCGTGAACATTAAAAAAACTCCACAAAGCAACTTATCCTGCCACAAGAAGTGTTTCTGATTCGAGTACTTCTTTTATGGGTGGCATACATTCATGCAAACAGCACAAAGCTTCTTATTATATTAGGAGAAGTTTTTTTTTTCAGATTTCTTCATCTAAGGGTGGTAACCATTTAATAAAACATCACAAAGCATCTTATCCTACCACGAAAAGTGTTTTTGATCTGATTACTTTATTTATGGATGGTACCAATTCAAGAAAACACCACAAAGAATAATATCCTATTAGGAGAAGTGCTTTTTATCCTATTACTGCATGTATGGGTGGTAAACATTCAAGAAAACACCAAAAAACATCTTATCCTACTACGAGAAGTATTTTTTATACGATTGCTTCATTTATGGGTGATAACAATTCAAGAAAACACCACAAAGCATCTTATCCTACTAGGAGATGTTTTTTTTTATCTGATTACTTCATCTATGTGTGGTAACCATTCAATAAAACACCACAAATCATATTATCCTACTACAAAAAGTTTTTCTGATCTGAGTACTTCACTTATGGGTGGTAACCTTCCAAAAAAACTCGAACCCCTTCAGGAAACTACCACGAAGAAGCGTATAATACCACTCTCAGCGCTTCATGTCTGATTACGTCATTTATGGGTGATAACAATTCAAGAAAACACCACAAAGCATCTTATCCTATTACGAGAAGTGTTTTTGATCCGATTACTTCATTTATGGGTGGTAACATTTCAAGAAAACACCACAAAATATCTAATCATAATAGGAAAAGTATTTTTTAGCCAATTACTTCATCAATGGGTAGTAACCATTCAATAGAATACCACAAAGCATCTTATCCTACTACGAGAAGTGTTTCTAATCTAATTACTTCATTTATGAGTGGTAATCTTCCAAGAAAACTATAAACATTTCATTAAATCACCACGAAGAGACATAGAATATAGTGCTAAGTGCTTCACATCTGATTATTTCATTTATGGGTGCTAACCATTTAAGAAAACACCACAAAGCTTCTTATCCTGCTACGAGAAGTGTTTCTGATCCGAGTACTTCATTTATGGATGAAAATCTTTTCAAGAAAACTCCAAACCATTCGGGAAACCACCGCGAAAAAGCGTAGAATACCACACTAAGTACTTCATGTCCGATTACTTTATGGGTCGTAAACATTAAGAAAACACCACAAAGCAACTTATCCTACAAGAAGAAGTGTTTCTGATTCGAGTACTTCGTTTATGAGTTGCAAACATTCAAGTAAACACCACAAAACATCTTATCCTATTAGGAGAAGTGTTTTTTATCCGACTACTTAATCTATGGGCGGTAACCATTCAATAAAACACCACAAAGCATCTTATCCTACTACGAGAAGTGTTTCTGATTCGAGTACTTCATTTTTAGGTGGTAATCATTCAAGAAAACACCACAAATCATCTTATCCATCTATAGGAAGTGTTTCTCATCACAGTACTTCATTTTTGGGTGGTAATCTTTCAAACGAATTCCAAACCTTTCAGAAAACCACCACGAAGAAGCATAGAATACCACTCTAACTGCTTCATGTCTGATTATTACTTCATGTATGGATGGTAAACATTCAAGAAAACACCACAAATCATCTTATCATACTACGAGAAGTGTTTCTAATATGAGTACTTCATTTATGGATGGTGATCTTTTAAGAGAACTCCAAACCTTTCAGAAAACCACCATGAAGAAGCGTAAAATACCACTCTAAGCGCTTCATGACTGATTACTTCATTTATGAATGGTAAACATTCAACAAAACACCATAAGCATGTTTTCCTGCTACGAGAAGTGTTTCTGATCCGAGTACTTCATTTTTGGGTGGTAACCATTTAAAAAAAAATACCACAAAGCATCTTATCCTGCAACGAAAAGTGTTTCTGATCAGAATACTTTATTTATAGGTGGTAACCTTTCAAGAGAACTCCAAACCTTTCAGGAAACCACCACTAAGAAGCGTAGAATACCAATCTAAGCGCTTCATGTCTAATTACTTCATTTATGGGTGGCAAACATTCAAGAAAATACCACAAAGCATCTTATCCTACCACAAGAAGTGTTATGATCTGATTACTTCATTTATGAGAGGTAATCTTCCTAGAAAACTCTAAACCTTTCATGAAACCACCACGAAGAAGCATAGAATACCACTTTAAGTGCTTTATGTCTGATTACTTTATTTATGAGTGGTAAGCATTCAAGACAACACCACAAAGCATATTATCCTGCTACGAGAAGTATTTCTGACCAGAGTACTTCACTTATGGGTGGTAACATTTCAAGAAAACTCGAAACCTTTTAGGAAACCACCATGAAGAAACGTAGAATGCTCTCAGTGCTTCATGTCTGATTACTTCATTTATGGATGGTAACAATTCAAAAAAACCTCACAAAGCATCTTATCCTACTACGAGAAGTGTTTTTGATCCGATTACTTCATATGTGAGTGGTAACAATTAAAGAAAACACCACAAAGTATCATATCCTATTAGGAGAAGTGTTTTTTAGCCGATTACTTCATCTATGGGTGGTAATCATTCGTTAAAACAACACAGCATCTTATTCTACTACGAGAAATGTTTCTGATCTGATTACTTCATTTATGAGTGGTAATCTTCCAAAAAAACACTACAAAGCATCTTATCCTACCACTCTAAGTGCTTCATATCTGATTACTTCATTTATAGGTGCTAAACATTCAAGAAAACACAACAAAACATCTTATCTTGCTACAAGAAGTGTTTCTGATCCGAGATATTTCAACTATCCTGCTACGAGAGATTTTTCACTTAAGGGCCGGGTCAGATTCAGATAGGACCATAAGAATTCTTGGTAATGTAAGGACCACACTTATTGCTTGTGTTTATCAAGTCCATTAACATTGAATCTGAATCCTCTGCGGAACAAATTTTCTCCGCAGAGGGGAGAACTTTTCTTTTTCGACCGTTAGATGAGATCCAACGGTTCAGATCAAAGTTCGCTGCAAAATGAAAAAAATCGCCTGCCCTATACCAACATAATGTCTGCTCGCTTTGGATGCTCTATAGTCATCATTTTTGTTCAGAATCCAAACTTTGTAAGAAAGGAGAGAGGAGATTTTGTTTCAATCCACTCTTGCGAGAGACTTCGTTCCGATCGATCTTGTGAAGAGGATTTAGTTCCGAGCAAACCCTAGCTCGAAGAGACACCGAGTCGGAAGCTTCAAATCGCCGAGTTAGATCATGCATATCTCCATTTCGCGTCACTGGTAAACTGTAGATATTAAAGAGGTAAGATTTAATTGAGTTTTTTCTTCTTTTTCTATCTTTGTATCTCTAATACCAACTACCAGTGTCCTTTTACGATACTGGTAATTATTCCCATGTAATTATATCTGATACCAACTACCAGTAAATAATTTCAAATAATGTTGTGGCCACCAGTACGTACAAATTGAGTGCAGTGTGATCGTTTTGCAGTTATATTACACATTGTTAAATTTTTCCATATTTGTAAATGGTTTCCAGAATCCAATTGAGAATAAGTTTCATTGCATTTCGGTCATTTGTCATTAGAAGTATCAGAATAAGATCCCAAGATGATGATCACTCTCAAACAAATTGGTGATCTTTTTACCATCTAAGTTTAGTTAGCTACACCCAAGTCATTTGAACAAGTATACAAATTTACAATGCTTGAATCAGCCTTCATTTATTTGTAGCCCAACATGCTGATATTGAGAATGCAATTAAATGGGATTGTTGTGTATTGCACTACAATGAAAATTGGATGTGCAACTTGTGTGTCTTAATCCTATCTCTTGTTTATAAATTGCGTTACATATGACTTAAATTTAATTTAATTTTGCTTTCAAACTTTCCAAGAAGTTCAGATGGTTGTGGGTTTTTTGAATAGATGGATCCACCAACATATAAGGATAGCAGCCGGATGGAATCAGAAGGAAACACTATTGAACAAACCGTCGATCAAAAGCTGAGCACCTCGAAAAAAAATGTCCAAGATTTAGCAAGAATAAAAAAAACATGACATTCATTGTATTACGGTGACAAATAATGTAACAAACTTATTGTTGTTATTAATTGTAATATTGCCAATTTTAATTCTCATTGTACTTATTTATTGTGTTAGATGTGTCATGTATTAGATTAATTTTGTGGTATTTTATTTGGTTGCTAGTATGCTATGACAATCTTTTGGTGTAATTGTAATCTATGTGAAGATGGTTTGCGATGACAATCTTTTAGTATTTTATGTGAAAATGATTTGCTATGACAATCTATGTAAGTCAGACCTCAACAATAAGCATTGGTTTTGTATGCTTTTGAGCACACCATAGCAAATCAGATACTTCAATCAACAAAGATGGTTTACTCCAAACATTGACGTAAGAAGTAAATAATGGCAGATCGAATTAGTCAATTAGATATACATATTTGAACTTGATTTCCTTGTTAGCAGTTTTGCAATGCAACCAAGTGGACGAATAGCTGACATTAGATATACATATATGCATTTGAACTTTCATGTTCAAACACAATAGTGAACCAGCACTAGCTGATTCTTGTTTTTCCAATGATCAAGTCAAGTACATAAACGATACCAATCAGTTGATTCATGATGCCAAAATTACAACAACTAAAATCTTTTTGATTCCTGATGCCAAAATTACAACAACTTTTTTATTCCAAAATTACAAAACTAAAATATATTTTTTTCTTGATGCCAAAATTACAACAACTTGTCTCAAAAAAATAAGCACCTGTAGTTTAGCCACTATAAAATTTTATTGCAAAATCCACGAATTTGTATTTTTTGGATCCTCCATCAATTTTTTTTTTTGTAAACAAGCTTGTCTAAAAAAAAACTTTGAAGTAATTATATCATCTTTTTTACTCTTAGACCAAAGCCTTTTCTTATCCAAAAATCAATTCTTTTACCATAATAACTCCAAAACTAACGTGCTTCATCCACTGTTTAAAATTTCATACTCAAATAAGGTACAAACTCATCTTGTTGTTCTTCCATATCCTTCATGAACAACAAAAAGTACAACATTGAGCATAGAGTATAATTAATTACTGTAAATAAAACACTGGCTTTGGTTTCTGTTAACAATTCACAACAAAATTCCATATCCTTCATGAATAACAAAAAAATAAAATAATGGCTTTGGTTTCTGTTATTCTGGCGTATCTAAGTGAAATACAATATAATTAATTCATTAAGATAAAAACAGTGGCTTTGGCTCCTAATGAAGTTACTGGTAAAAATCTTTTTGCGACCTCTGAACCAAAAAGCAATTTCATTCATTGAGGTATACAATGATAATGAGAATAGTTGATAATGATAAGGCGCATAGATGATACACTATTACCCTCAAGGTAATGATAATGAAGTTCTAAAATTTCATTAATTGGTCGTGAACAACAAAAAATTACTTAATAACACAAACTATTCAGAAAACACCAAAAAATAGTAAAATGAAAAAAGACCTCTCCTTAATTCCCAAATACATCAAAATATACATAGAACAAACAACTTACACAACCTACTTTATGTGGTGCTTTATATAGTGCCTTTTAAGACATCAAGATACGATTACAAATTCTAACCTATCCCTTCTCCTATGGGGAGATGAATAAGGAACAGAGATGAAGATGAAGTGATCCTTACTCTTATGGTGGAGAGGATAGTTGATTTGGTGGGAAGACAAATGATTAATTGTGGAGACGAAGGGTTTAGCAGGGAGACCAAATTAGTTTGGGCGGGGAACAATTTTTTTTTCATTTTGCAGCGATCTTTGATCTGAAACCGCTGGATCTCATCTGACGATTGAGAGGAAAAGTTCTCCCCTCTACGGAGAAAAATAGTTTCGCAGAGGATTCGGATTCATTAACATCACTAGATATATGATTTTTTTTTATCAAAGCAAAATTCCAAACAGGAGTGCTAGCTTCCTTAAAATAAAGGCAACAAAGTACAAAAGTGTTGGTATAGAAGTTCTATATCCTTATTTACACAAATTGCCTGAAAATAAAAACCTAAATTCCTAATTTGCTTACTGAAATTATCTCCCTCTAAACTCCATTGGATATCCTGTGTGTACCACTCTCGGTGGGAACGGGATCTGCTGCTCGTAAATTCCTGCTTGTTTCGATCTGGACCGTTCAAAACTCATCTAACAGCCAAAGTATCTGCCCTCTGAATCAAATCACAGCCGTCCGTGACGGTCGGACGGTCGGATCGAGACAAGCATGGAAACAAGCACGGTTTTTACGAGCACCAGATTCGGACTCCTCTCGGTGTCTGATTACACTTTATCCCTAAACTTCAAAAATCCCTTCAAACAATCATAACATTGTCACAGAATCTAAAATGATCAACAAAACTTTTGAAACTAAATCATACTGCCTACTTTTTCTTATTCTCAATTACTGAACTCAATCACTAGATATATGTTAATTTACAATTTTAATTTATTTAGTGAAATGACTCCATTACAACAAATTAATAAAGTTACATGAGTTAACGAATACATGTAAAAGCTTAATCAATTTATAACGATGATAGTTGAAATATCTCCGGTCCAAAGATGTAGATGAGATTTAGGTGGTCCAGTAACCCATGAACCTGTTGTTGCTATCGAATAAAAGTACTACTACTCGCAGACGTCACCTAGAGCACAGATCCGTAAATACAGGTGCCTGCCTTCCTGGGGAAAGAACGGAGCGCATACTGTTAAATTTTTTTAAGAGCAGGCTTTGCCAAGAACAAATATTCGCCGTTGCCGGGGATCGAACCCGGGTCACCCGCGTGACAGGCGGGAATACTTACCACTATACTACAACGACTTGGATGCTTTTCTCAGTCTCATTACTTTCTTGACCAGGATAATTATTGACACTGAACCTACATGGTATCAGACATCGAGCACGGCCCGAACAGGCCTCTTTTCCGAGCCTATTCTTACATAAAAATTACGATCTGTTCTTTTCGTTTTTTGAAGAATACACGATTCAGCCCAATTGCCTTTCCTTCCCTTGTCTATCTGAACGCCAGTTGTTTTTCTAATTCTCTCCCTCGGGAATCGGGAATCGTATCCTTTGCGATCATTTTTTTAGAAGTGGCAGAATCTGATTCGAGAAACTCGTCCGACTTAGTCCGAGCTGAATTCAATCCGACTCGATATTTTAATAAAGTCAAACTATTCGAACCCGACTCAATTCGACCCGAAAAGATCCGTAACCCGAGACGAAGAGACATATGAGCGACCTGAGCGCGACTCGTAACCCGAGATGACGCGACACATGAGGACCCTAGTCCGATCCTATCCGAGATGAAGCGACACATGAGGACCCGAACCCGACTTGACTTGATACAACTTGTAAATTGATCTAAACCTATCTTGTCCACACCATAATCTAACTTTACTAACAAATTAACATCAGAGAAAGTCAAAATTTACTAACGCAATTCAATAATGTGATCCGATCTTGTTCGATTGAACTTAAAACTCAAAATAATAATTGAAAGTTGTCGGTGCAACCCGACCCGGTCTCGTCCGAACCAACCCAAGATTCGAAAGTTGTTGATGCAGCACGACCTGAAACCCGACCCGTTACTCGAAAAAGACCGACGCGACGCGACGCGACCCGACCCAAAACCCGACCCGACCTATGCCCGAAAGTTGTCGACACATGACGACCCAAAAATCGACCCGACCTGACCCGACCCAACCCGACTATTGTAGACAGTCAAACTAACCCGACTCGACCCCGACCTCGACCCTCCCGATCGACCCTCCCGATCGACCCGACTTGTCACCTCAATATTTTTGTGCTCACTCTACGCACAGTTAATCTGGACCGTCGGATTAAAGTTCAACACTCGACCGCAACTGATATGTTTTAGGGAGGAACGTCGATCTTTAATCTGACGGTTTAAATTACGGTTCAAATTAATCTGCGCAGAGTGGGCACAAAAAACAGTGCGCAAAGGATTTCATTTCCTCTCCCTCGTCCCGTTTTGATCCTCTATTCATCCCGAAACCATATCCTCGGCCCCACTTTTATTTTGCAGCAGATGTTGCAATTTAATCTAGATCGTTAGATTAAAGATCAACGGTAGACTATTACTGATATGATTCAAGGGGGCTTTATATTATTAATTCATGATCGTTGATCTTTCATCCGACGGTTCAGATCAAAGTGCAGTTCTGCTGCCAAAAAAAGTGGGGCAGAGGTATGGGTGTCAATGGGTCTAATACGAGTCGGGTGGAGCTATTTTCGTACCCATACTCGTTTGAAATTACTCTTACCCATACCCTACCCTTACCCGTTAAAATTATAGGATAACAAACGAATAACGAATGATACGTGTAATATTAATATAATATTTTTTATTTTTATAAATAAATCATATTTTACACAAATACACATACAATCAATATTTTCATAAACACAAGCACAACAGAAGAGCAAGTAGAGCATATACATTAACAGAAAAAATAATATATAATGTGAAATATTAGACTAGAATTATAATTATAAGATCAATTTTTTTTTAATAAATTAAACGAGATGAGATGATGGTAACATTAAATAAATAAGTGAAAATAATTTTGGTAGAATTCAATATACAACGTTATTGTTATGTTGAAAATTAAGAGTTTTATTGAAAATAATAATTAATTAGATGGTCTTCTAAAAATTTAAATTACTAATAAATTAATTATTTTTACAAATTTTAACATAAGTCATATATATTTATTTATATTTTTATATATTATTTTATATTTATCCTATAGGATAACGGGTAAAGGTGGCATAACCTACTCGACCTGAGAAACTCGTCCGACTTAACCCGATCCGACCCAATATTTGATAAAATCAAACCAATCCGAACTCGACCCGACCCGACTAGAGATGACCCGTAATCCGAGACGAAGTGACAGATGAGCGATCCGAGCCCTACCCGAGACAACTCGTAACCCGAGATGACGCGACACATGAGGAATCGAGCCCGACCCAGCCTGACCCGAAATGACTCGTAACCCAAATGGAGCAACACATGAGGACCTGAGCTCGACTCGACCCGACCTGACTTGACCTAATACAACTTGTAAATTGATCTAATCCTATCTTGCCTACATCATAATCTAATTTTACTAACAAATTAACATCAGAGAAAGTCAAGATTTAATAACACAATTCAATAACGCGGTCCTATCTTATCCGGTTGAACTTAAAACTCAAAAATTACTCGAAAGTTGTCGGTGCAATCGGACTCGAACCCAACCCGATCTCGTCCGATCCGATCCAAAACCTGAAAGTTGTCGATGCATTCCGACCCAAAACCCAACCGACCCATTACCCGAAAAAGACTGACGAGACTCGACTCGACACTCGACCCGATCTCACCTGATCCAACTCATGATCCGAAAGTTGTC
Organism: Eleocharis quinqueflora; assembly: GCA_964058865.1. Lineage (NCBI taxonomy): Eukaryota > Viridiplantae > Streptophyta > Magnoliopsida > Poales > Cyperaceae > Eleocharis > Eleocharis quinqueflora. Next base: position 190,167 of record CAXKVX010000688.1, read on the forward strand.
GACACCTGACGATCCGAAACCCGACCTGACTCACAACTCGACTTTTATCGACAGTCAAACTAACCCAACCCAAACATGTCTGACTCATCCGACTTGTCACCTCTAGTAACGGATACAAAATAGTATTTAACTGTATTTTTATCTGTTTAGGTAATGAAAAAAAAAAATCCATATTCATATTCCAGTTAATGAAACTAAGACAGAATTTTTTTTACTGTGCGAGTGGGGAGAAAGCGAACGGGGCCTAAAAGAGTTCGATTGTGGATTTCGTTTCCATTCATCCCTATGTGAAATTATTCCCCAATTGCATTTATATTCGCCTCTGCGTAAAATTCAGCGATCGTGGTCTCGTCTCCATCCTATTTTCTGATGCGCTCACGCAGTTAGATATATACACGAAATAGGTTAAATTGGATACTAGCTGAGGTCCAGGTCGAATCGATCCAAATCGCATCCGATCGAATTAGAAAGATAGAACTAGACGAAGAATTCATTGATGGCGGTGAGCTTGTGGAGGGCAGTTGTAGGCGGGCCTAGCACTGGAGAGGATGCGAGCGGTGGTGTAGAGTTCTGGAACAATCCAGAGCGAACTGGTTGGTTGAACAAGCAAGGCGAGTACATCAAGACATGGAGGCGCCGTTGGTTCGTGCTCAAGCAGGGGAAGCTCTTCTGGTTCAAGGATGCCGTGGTTACGCGTGCCTCGGTGCCCCGTGGCGTGATCCCGGTGGCGTCATGCCTGACAGTGAAGGGAGCTGAAGATGTGCTTAATCGGCAGTTTGCTTTCGAGCTTTCGACCTCCAGAGACACCATGTACTTCATCGCCGATTCGGAGAAGGAGAAGGAGGATTGGATCAACTCCGTCGGCCGCTCCATTGTCCAGCACTCCAGATCTGTTGTCACTGATAAGGAGGTGGTTGATTACGATAGCCGCCCTCCTGCCCAGTCCCAAAATTCCTAGGTTTGTCTACTTTTCCTTTCCTTTCTTTTTGTTCTCTGTATTTATGTTCGTGTGGGTGTGTGTTAACTGTTGTTGTGCTGAAATTACAAGGACAATTATGATTAAATAATTTTGTGTTGATCTCAGGTGAGAAGTCTAGTTTATGTAAGTGTGGTTGCATTGTATATTGTTTGCCACTTGGGGTTTCTTGCATTTAATTGCGGTTGAAATGTATCATGTATGCATCTTCTTTCTGTTAGTTGATTTTAGTAATTAAACTGTGGATATGCCTGTGTCTGTGTGCTTTCTTGTACTCATGTTAGTTTGACATTCCTAATGCATATTGAATTGAGGACTGAGAAGCAAACTCTCTGATGGTCAGGTCACGGTATCTGAAACAAATCGTAACTTCAACTGATTGAAATAGCTGAGGTTCAGAATATGAACTTCATATATTCTGAACCTGACATTACCTATGTTTCTTTTTATTTGGTGAACAATTCAGTACACAACCTAATTGTTTCAAACTATTACATTTTGTGCTTAAAAGATTTGTTACCGTTTGTGCTTAAACAATTTGTTACCTTTTGTGTTTTACTTGCATAAGGCTCGTTCTTGTCCTTGTCTTTGTAACGGTCATAATTTACTTCAGAGACTAGATTTTTTTTGTAACGATCATAATTCACTTCAGAGACTAGATTTTTTTTGTAATGGTCATAATCACTTCAGAGACTAGACTTTTGGTATCTACAGAAAAAATTAACACTTTGTTTGTCTTAAAATAAAAGCTATCCACTGGTCAATTATGTACATCACCAAGCATTTAAGAATTAGTTGGTCACTTACCAATTACCATGTTATGTTAAGCATTCCAGTAATTGGCAGAGTCCATGTGTGCTGTTACAAACATCCTTGTGCAGTCAGTACCTAGAACAGGTCAATGATGGGTGGCCTACATGACCTTTATAATTAACGGAATCCACGTCACTATGTCAGTGACTTGTAACAGGTCGCTGTATCAGTGAGTTCCAAACTGAGAACTTTAATTTGACTACATAGTCATAATAAATCTTCCTCTTGTGACTATGACCTGCCATTATTCGCTGAGTGAAGGACACACATGTTTGTCATGGTTTGAACATAGATGCTGTTGTGCCGTCCGGAACTGCTGATTCTGCAATTAAGGAACTTGATTGAACATGTTTCCTGAGCATCGATAGCCTGATTTAGTTCACAGTATAATTATGATTTTTAGCTTTTAGGAAATTTTTTAAATGGTTTACAATGACTGGCACAGGTTTTTCTGCAACTCCGTAGATGTTCGTCCTTTTTTTTGTCTACATCTTTTTCAGATCCTTTTTTCGCAAATGGCAAGTCTTTAATGGCATCACTCTTAGCCTACACTTCTGCTTAACTATCATTCATATGCATTTTTTTCAGTCGGCAAGACAGCCTTTTACTTTCTAACTATGTCTTAATGAGAGGATTTAGTTATGCTAAGATAAGTATTATTAATTTTGAGAAAATGGACTAAATTGCTGCAAGGAGAAAAGGGTATGGAAGAGGAAAAAGACATACCAGTCCGTTCATTATGCAGTCCACCTCAGCTCCATTTATGCCCTCTGATATAGGAGCATCTTTACCGTTATATTCCTAATAATCAATTAAAAAAATCCAAAGTGAACCTTTTTTATTTAGAATTAATAAAATGATAGAACCATACAATAAAATATTTTTGCCTCTGACAGCAAGTAATCACTGACATCAGGGGAATATGGCAGATCTGCAACATCACTCTCATAGTAAACCTCAAAATCTTTCTAAGCAAATTCTCATCACACTCTTCGGAAAATTAGGGCTAGATAAGTATATTCACTATTGAAAAATAACAGCAGAGTTATTCTAACAGAGATGAGGTTTTGTTTGATGAACCTAAAGAAACCACCTCTGACATTGCACGCGACATTCCTAGCCACACAGAGAACAAGAACAGCATGGGAAGTCTAAAACACATAGTAACAGCATGAAATAGTAAACACACAAATCATTAGTTTATGATCATATAAGATGTAGAAGCAAACATGAAAGTTAGATGGTAGCAAGACAAGAAGAGTAAAATAAACACCTCAGCTTGAGGGGCATGGTCAGGAGTAAAGGCAGGTACAACATGGACACGAGGTTGGTCCTTTTCATCCCAGACCTGAAGGCGGTCATCTATCACCATTGCCATCTTTGGATGGCACACTCCCTCTTGGAACACAGTTTGCAACGACTTTTTTTTCACCTGAATTCTAGTATTTAGCTGATTTAATTTTTCCTACTCTTTAACAATTGACAACCACAAGAAGCACCTAATCTAATAACTTGCCTGGCTTTACACAAACAACACGGTCTGAGAGTTGCTTGGAACTGATGAGACGTAATTCTGGATCAAGACGCCTCCACATCTCCAGAGCATAATCTCTTCCAGTCATTGTGCATACATACACCTCTAATCTTTTATGTCCCTTTGCTGTTAAGTAGCTTCTCAAATCCTCTCAAGCAGGACGAAGCCTTACAAACACACTAGTGTCACGAATCTACAGAAGATCAACAATATTGTAGACAATGGTGATCAACAATGCTTTAATGAAAGGGTTAAAAAAGGTTGATAAGAAGTACAAACCTCGGGATTGATTCGAGTGAGAACAACATTCTTGAGTTGCAGTCAAGACCTCTTCATGTTGAACGGTGAGAACCTTGTTGTCGTCAAGAGCAACAGCATCGGTTTCAATAAATTGCCTGAGAAGGTCTCTATCCTCAAGGTACCGCTTGAGCTCAGCAGACATGGTAGAGACCCTGAGAGGATCATCCTCGGCATCAATTTTGTGGGAGAGAGCTTCGGTCCTATCCTCGAAGGACTTCATGGTGTTGGCCAAAATCAGTGTTTCATCAAGATCAAACACTATGGAGAGGCATCTCATGTTTAGCATGGACATGCATGATGCGTATAGCCCCAGTTGCTGCACAGAGCAGCACCAGAAGTAGGACACCTTCTCGACTTTTCTGGGCATTGCTACTAGATGCAGCTCCTCATCTCCTCCCGTCAACACCGCACTCAAATTATTGACTCAGTTTAGTATCTTACTATATAATAAACTCAAATATAAGGGTACAGAAGGGACCTTGAATTCTTGAAAGCATGAGAGGTAGAAGCGATGGAGAAGGGGGTGAGTGGTGATGGACTTGGCCTGGAGCTTGAAGCGAACGGGGAAGGGGGAGATGGTCTGAAGAATGGCAATGGAGGGCACCTCCCGCTCAGCAGCGACAAGTGGCTAATCCGAATCTCCTTACTGTTCCCTAGAGGGAAATTCTGATTCTGATTCTAATTTTGAGCCGGATTCTAGTTTTGGTTCTGATTCTGATCTTTCCAAGGGGGAAGGAACATCTCAGCTTCCCCCAAGAAGGTGTCGTCGTCGTACACCGCCGTGCTTATTCTCGCCGTTCGGTTCGTGCTCTCCTCTTGTGATTTGCTCCGCCGCTCGCCGATCACTCAACCTTGGAGTTCGATTAGAGGAGGAAACCGCAAGCGAGCCTGAGTCGAGGACTATACAGTGGGAACCGTATCTCTGCTAAGAAATTTTTTCTCACCAGAGAAGAGTTAATCGGTATCGTCGGATTAAAACTCAACTTAATGATATAATTCAAGAATTTTTTTTATATTATTAATTAATTCGAATCATTTACTTTTAAACTGACGAGGTGAAAAAATTTCATAGGAAAAAAAATCACCAGAGGATTTGTTAATGCTAAAATCATATTTCATTCCAGTTTTTATGGGTGGGCCTGAAGGCCCTTTTGAAGCCACGTCCTTACTGTAAGGATGTAAAGCCCACAATTATATGTTTTTCATTTGAAGGACAGGGTTGTTTAGTTCCTAGGGACCCAAAAATGTCATTTCGGGTAGTGATGTCAAAGACACGAAACGATCACGCAAATGTTCTCTTGCGTCGTATCTTGCATTTTACGAACATAAGAAATTTGTATTGTGTCTTACGTTGCGTTAAACAAATTTTTCTTGAGTTTACGTTTACATTTAGTTAAACGTAAGAAATGTTACGTTTATTTTTTTTGAACTTCTGTCATGTACACAACAAAACGAAAATATAAAGTTTGTTCTCTTGCGTCGTATCTTGCATTTTACGAACATAAGAAATTTGTATTGTGTCTTACGTTGCGTTAAACAAATTTTTCTTGAGTTTACGTTTACATTTAGTTAAACGTAAGAAATGTTACGTTTATTTTTTTTGAACTTCTGTCATGTACACAACAAAACGAAAATATAAAGTTTGTGTCCTGAAACTTATGAATTTCTAAAAAGGACTTATGAAAAAAGATGCATGCATCCTTAAAACATATTAAGATGAATTTGTTATATGATGGGATTCGATACAAATCTCATCATAAAATTGACGTCCTACCCACTTTATATTCCACTGATTCTAAAATTAGAAAAGTTCGTCAAGTTGGGGCATTTTTGTAAGAACAAATGGTTGTGATTGATTTTGGATCATAAAATAATACTTTTATGTTGCATTCAATCAAGGATAAAGAATATATTCTCCCACGTGCATGTGAATGCAAATCCGTTCTTAATCATCTTCATATGCAAAAGCATTTAAGTCTTTACAAAATACCCATATTTCTACTCTTCACTCCAAATTATTTCAGACTCGTAGAATTCTAAACGTAAGACGAAATAAACGTAATGGAAGTGATCATTTGCGTTTACGTTGCATTTAACTAAACACAACAAAAATCATTTGCGTCTTATGTTGCGTTTAACAAATACAATAAAAATCTCTTGTTTTTAACATCGCGTCATGACGAAACAAAATGCAAAACGTTCAAAACACAATTCGTTGACAACCCTAATTCCGAGTTTTGTATCAATTGGTTTCGATTTCCTCAGCTGCACTTTTTTTGCAGCAAAAGGCTGCATTTCGATCTGGACCATCGTATCAGCAATCTACGATCCTGATTTAATATTATAAAACCCTCCTGAATTATATCAGTGACGGTCGATTATAAATCCTTAATATGACGGTGTTTAAATTTCGACCAAACTGGTGAATGATAATACAAAGTTCGACTTGAATATGTTGCACTAGATATTCCTTACTGCACTTTTTTTGCAGCAGAGAGCTGCATTTTGATCTCAATCATCAAATTAAATCTCGAACGGCTGATATTGCAAGAGGGATTTTTGTGTTGTCAAGTCATTAGCATTTATATTTAATCCGGCGATCCAAATAAAAGTGCAGCCCTATATTGCACAAAAAGTGCAGCAGAGGATACCATTCTAAGTTGAATACTCTTTTTCAAGATAGTTTCAGAGTATGTTACACTGGATATGTGCTACCTAGACTTCAATAATTTGTTTAATTAATTTTCATTTTCTTTTATTTAATTTGACTGTATTGATACAGTACCATTTATGATCTAACAATACCACCAGTAATTGGTGTGCAAAGCAAAGCATATTGATACATTTGTTTTCAGGTTTGCCTTAAAACAGCTATTGGTGAATGGTGATAATGTAAAAGATGTGTAGAAACCTGGAAGGCATGCTTGGAACTTGGTATTCAATTTAAATTTGCATGGAGCTTGGTGTGCTCTTTGATGGTAGATGATCGAGGATTTATTTTTGTTTTTGTTATAATCTTTTCATTAATTTGTGCATACGTGTTATTAAGCACGGCTTGCTTTCTGCAAAAAAAGTGGCGAAACCTTCAAATTCTATATATCTTTGTTAATTCTGGACGAACCAACTAACTGCTTCTTTTAAAATTTTAGTGTTTTTTTTTTGTGGGCCTCTTTCCAGATATGGTAAAGACTAAAGAATACATGCCGTTATTCTGCTAAAATACATTAAGGATATGCACAAAGTTAGGTGATGGGGGCCTGAGGATATGTACAAAATAAGGTTACTAACTAAAATAATGGTCTTCTGGTAAAATGTTGACATCATCTGGAGTGGTCAAAAGAGTATGGAAGAAAATTGTTACAGAATCAAATTAAAATTGCAGCTGAGCTGAGTCGTGGTCTATTACAGATCAAATATGTCAGACTATCAAAATATGATGTTTTTTAGTTACATTCAGGTTTTACTGGTATAAGACCAAAATGCTGGATCTGTTTGTTTCTGTACGGTGGGCATCTTTTAGAATCGTAACAATCTATTTGGAACAAGTTAATCCTTCATTCCTTATTTAGACCCCCTAGCAATTTGACTTGCGTAATTATTATATTGAGATGAATTGGCATTTTTTATTAGAGAGCTGATACGTAGATACTAATATTGATACCGATTATCGATATCGATGTTATTATGCACATTTAGTTGAGTTATTATGCATGTTATTTTTTGTACTAAAATAATTATGCATGTTATTTTTTTTACTGAAATAATTATACATGCTATTTGAGTTATTATGCACATTATTTTGTTATCATGCATAATAATTTTTTCAGTACAAAAATAACATGTAAAAACATGCATAATAACTCAAATAATGTGCATAGTAACTCAACTAATATGCATAATAACACCGGTATCGATAGTCGGTATCAATATTGATATCTACGGAACATTTTTCTTTTTATTATTATTATTTTGTCTTTGTGATTTGTTTGGATTGAACTTATTCTAGATTCTAACAGTACCTTTTACTTTCTTGTGTACATTTTTCTTTTAATGTTTGGATGGGTTATAGTTACAGGCTTATGGTAAAGTTCTGGTATTGAATGGTGTTATTCAAATGACAGTGAGAAACAAGTGCACCTACCAACAGATGATAGTTCATCTTCCCTCGAATCTATGCTTATGCATGTATGATCCTATGCCAGTAAATGCGCATCATCTGATTTCAGTGCAATTACGACAGTTAACAGAATAACATGTCAAGAAAAGCTCTAAGCTGTGAAATCTGGAGACAAGGTGTGAAACACTTGTTTTCGTTGGATTTAATATCAACCCGTGCATTTTTAGCAAGGTAAATGTTAGAAAAAACTTGTCAAAAATGGCATGTCATTCTGTTAAATGTTACTAATATATATTTTACTATTAATTAGGGAAAGGACAGGTAGTCCTGTCAAATATATTTTTTAGGTTATATCTGCAGTTATCATGTAGGTATTTGTACCAAATCATATATTCATATGTTTAACAACAGAGTGCATTATCGTCACAGACAACTAATAATTTTATCAGTGTACAAACCATAATTCTATTATGTAGGTAACTAGGTATTTGTTTTCGAAATTTCATTACGTTGATTTGAGCAATAAGACTACGAATTTCATTAGATTGATTTCAAGCGACGAATTTGAACTGTGTAAGTGTTACATTCCAGTTCATATCATATGCGATTGAAGTCTTGAAATTAGTTGATCGATCTTATTCATTCAAAGTATTGAGATCAGGCTTGCAAACCATTTTCGTGAGTTTGAACTGTATTAATTTTACTCGTACATTTTTTTAAGGTTCATTGTATCCGCATTAATCAGGCAGGAAACTATTAAAGACAATGTCGACCTGTTGATCTCGTTTGAAATTTTGAGCAATGGTGACTTCCGCGTATGGTCAATTAATATTGATTTTTTGTTTCGCAGAAAGAGAAAGGTTCCATACTTCCATAGTTATTCTGATGAAGCTTTTTTTCTAGCTCTTTAAATTGCCTATGAAAATCAGTCTAATAAATTTTTATTGGAGTCAAATTCTTCACCCAAAAATAAAGGTTTATCTGTGAAAACTAATATTTACACACGGATCGTTAATCAATGTAAAGTAACTTAAGTAATTAACAAAGTTCATCTAAAACGTCCACAAATTGCATCAACCAACTTTCTTAGTTTTGAGCCAGTGACATTTTCGCAGAAACAGTTCTTCATCCATGTAAACTACTAAAATTGAGAACTTATACTGAAATACATGACAAGTTGTAAACTCGAACAATACCATCTAAAATTAAGTTGCTTTATTTCAATTCACATACAAATCAAATAAACAAAAAATAAAATCAGAAACCTAAAAAGTATATAAGTGAGTTGATTTTATTTTCCCACTGTCCCGAGCTTTCTGCCAGAGCTAAGCATGATTGGATCCAAGTCAATCTTAGAAGCAAGCATCCAAAAGGCAGCAACAGCAAAGCGCAGCCAGGCTGAAATCATAGCACAAAATGATAAAATTTTAGAATTCCAAAACACAAGGTGAGTGCAGAAATCTAAATGTGTGTGCAACAGAGAAATCATTTGTGTCTGCAAATGTGTATGTGCATGGTGCCGGGGTGGAGAGAGAGACGAGTGAGAGAGGGTCGAGAACATACCATCCTTCCATGAAGGAAGGGCCATTATTCTGTTGTCGGGGAGGAGGTTGTGCATAGGGTGGAGGATACCCTTGAGCGGGATAAGCCGGTTGCTGATACGGCTGTGCATAACCCTGTTGTGGATATCCTTGTGCGGGGTAACCAGGAGGAGGGTAGGCATCCTTCCCATATCCTGTTCATCAATCCCCAAATCTGTCAGATTCTATTTCACAATATACAAAGTTGATGAGGCGCGTGATGGACTCAGGAATTATCAACTGAATCAATTGAATTTAGAAAAAGAACAATTCGATTTTGTAATAAGATTTAAAAAATTATAACTTTCTACATTTCGTGTCAAGGTTAAGAACTTATCCAAATAATATATTAGTTTTGGGTTTTTTTATTTTAAATTTCGTTCTTAAGGTCACGAAATTATTAGATTGTGTTCACTTTCATGCAAGAATTATAGATTATTTAGCTAAACATTGCTCATGTATAAGGACCTGTACTGTTACAAATTCCATTTATGACATAATCAACAGAGTTCTTGTGTTAGCAGATATTCACAATTGGTTAGTTTATTGCAATCTACACACAACTATTTTCCGTTACTTAATAAACTAGACAGGGCTTTACACCTCTCGTGATTCAAAGAACATGAGAGAGCTCGAAGTTAATTGTGTTAAAGAACTGAGCGAACCCTAACCCTACGCCAAGTAAAATTCATAACAATTGAACTCGTACAAAGAAGCCCAAGACTAACCAATCTTGGTAACTATTTATTTCGATCAAACCAAGATTATAACTGGGGATTGCTGAAACTCATGTATAAAGACGACGAATAATGTCAAAAACATCCCAATTAAGTACTTTCATAAGACCTCTAACAGTTTAACTAACATGATGCGAATAGTTGTAACAAAGAGGAGCTTTCTACAATCGATTTCTAATACTAGACACGAACATAACCAAGTATGCTGCGAATTTTCACAGAATAAAAGAGCACGTAGAAGATACCTTGAGGAGGAGGGGCACCGACGGGAGGCGGCTGGTTATAGTAGCTCATATTTTTTCGCTTATGTTCTTTCTTTATTAAACAATTGAGAGCAGCGCAAAAGAGTATTTGACGAAGAGAAAGGAGAAATTTATTGGAAAAGGGGTGAGCAGCCAAGGTAGAAAGAAAAGGGATGTCGGTGGAATGGTGGATAGACCGCGTATAAGTAAATCTAGGATTATTGCTCATGTGACCATTGGAAATTTGGAACTTCTAGAACTGAAATGACCTCATCAAATTATTAAAATAACTTATTTTTCCATTTACTCAATATTATTTAGTAAATTTTCGGGAAGAACACTAAATTTTATATCAAATTTAATTTTTATCATTGAATTTCGAATTATTTCTTCTTAGTGACTAAACATTGATACATCTTCAGTGTCACTATTTTATTATTTATCTTCAAATTTAGTGTCACTATTTTATTATTTTCATCAAAAGTTTAACAAAAATTGATGTGGCATATATATGACAACTATATTTAAAAAATGAATTATTACAAAATTTTAGAAAAAAATGTGCACTTCATGTCTATTATGTTCACATTTTTTTATGAAAAGTAATGAGTAAGTAATTAAATTTGGAGATGTATTAAAGTTTAGTGATAAAAAATAAGTGATTCAATGTTCAATGACAAAAAACGAATTTGATAAAAATTTAGTGACCTTTCAGAAAAATTATTCTTATTTCTTATCTCCTCTTTTCTTTTTAATTTTGTATAAATTTTGTATTAACTAGAAACTGGCTATTTTATCCTCGATTCAATCCTCCTCGTCCTTCAGTTCCTCTCGAATATAATAAAGGGGTGTTCAGAGGTGTGGGATTCCAAGCAGCGACAAAGTTAGGAAATTTAGGGGCACTGACATTATCATGATTCGTTAAAAATATTTTATTTTAATAATAATATTAAAACTAAAAAATGGAAACTAACACTATTTTCTTTTCTAATGTGAATTGCGGCGGAAAAAAGAAAGAGCGAAAGAGAAGCGAAAAGAAGGCGATGGCGATTGTTCGGTGGGGGAGGTCACCTCTGACCTCCTCCCGCCGCCCCCTCCTCTATCTTCTCCCCCCTCTTCCTCTCTTCTTTTCTCCCCTCCTCCCCTGGTTACGAGTGTTGATGTGGTGTGGATCGAGTGGAGATCGAGTGAAGTCGTCGACGACTCGTCCTGAGCAAGATCTTCGCTCTAGCTAAGATCGAGTCTGACCTTGGATAGATCTGGAGTTTCGATCTGTTGCTGAGAGGTACCCGAATCCTGTCCGACAATCAAGGCAGCGATTCGATAGTCTAGGGTGACAAACCTCTCGCCTCAGGTTAGACGATGGTGAAAATCTGAGATCAGACCTAATCGAGGTAAGGAATGAGATTGTGACGAAGGAAGAGGCAGACGAAATCAACCGAGGGGTGTGTGAGGCAGATCGAGTGGATATTAGTGAATATTTGAATGAAGCACGTCGACCTGAGATCTGAGCCAGATCTGGACTCTGCCTGAGACCATGGTTGACTTCGGACTAAATCCTGAGACGAGCTCGGATCATGTCCGACGATCAAGGCAGTGATCTCGAAAGTCTAGGGTGACAAATGTCTCACTGCAGATTGGGAGAAGGCGAGGTCCTGAGACCAGCCCTGGTTGAAGCAAGGGGTGAGAATGTGGCGAGAGTTAAGGTAGATGGGAGGGAGTTGGAACAAATGGCGAATCGATCTGCCAAAGTGTTGAAGAGGATCGGATAGATTTAGACAGAGGGAAGATGTGTAGATGATGATACAAACACTGAGCTGATTGAAGATGATGAGAATCTGTCGACTCGATTCTATGGCAGATATAGAGATCAAAGGGGGTGCTGGTACGCTGACTTACCAGTAAGTGCAGTAAGAATAGTACTGGTAGATATGGACTATTTAAACTCTGTATCGGGTGCCTCAGAAAAGGGGTTGCATCAGCATTGCGAAGGTTTGCTGGTAAATGAGTTATACTTGCTGATTCTGGTGAGTAGCAAACCTCGATTGGGTTTATAAGTAGAGAGATGCAGCAAACTCGAAGATAACGATTAATTTCTTTGATTGCTTGGAGAGATAGTATGAAGGATGTGATGAAGAGATTAAGAACCAGGGGATTCCCATGTTTTGATTTTTCTTAGATATTAATATGTCGATTAGGAAATTCATTATTGCAAGTGCTGTTTTTTTTTTTGTTTTACTGTTATGCCCTATAGATATAGAATAGGGTAGGGATTAGATAGTAAAGATGTGTGGTTTGTTACATTTTTGTACTTCTTTTTTTATGAAAATGAAAGTGGCAGGCTTTCCCTGTTTGTTTCAATAAAAATAATATTAAAACTATCTTCTCCTCCACCTCAAAAGATTCCTAAATTATTTTAATGATTGAATTTATTCATGCATCATTATTAGTCTGTTTCTATCACTGACTCAGAGAATTGAGTGAACTTTTTGTACAATTTAGTTATTTAAACCTTGAAGTGTTCGACAACATTTTTTTTGTTTCTGGGTGTAGGTTCGTATGCCCATTCGAATCCCACAAAAAGAGTGATTCCCAATTTTCCACGGGTAAATAACAATCGAGTCAAACTGAATTTAATTATAACACTCCCTTCTTAACCACCCTCCTTACAAGCTTTTCGCTACATGATAAAAATAATCAATGCTCTACTCTGTCCGCTATATTTAAATTTAAAGTATTTATATTTAAATTTACAATAATACTACTGCAAAATTTCTAATAAATAAAGACTTGCAGCGTAATTGTTGCAAGTTTTTATATTGGAACAATAAAGTCTATATATTATTATTTCAAAGTTTTTATATTTAAATTTGCTGAAAATTTGCTACAAAATTTTCTAATACGAAGACTTGCAAAAAAAATATAAAAACTTCAGTCCTAAATATAAAAACATGCAGAACAACATACAAAGCTGACAAAACGGACTTACCAAAGCGAAATTAAAACGAACAAAACAAAATATTAATTATTTCATCTTCTAGTGGATGACATATAAGAGAGGGTGTAAGAAGGCTGTTAGTAAGTTCCTTTATTTTTTTTCCAACTATAATTCGCTAGGCAAACTCTCTCTCTCAACTTTATTGGACATCTACAAATTTGAAGTGTACCCGTTTTTTTATTATTGGGAAATAATAAATAAATTATAAATAGAAAGAAAGATCGTTGTGTAAGTTTTGAAACCCAATTTCGTACTTTTGGGAAAAGTAAAAAGCACAAAATTGACAAGTAGACTCGGATATCTACAAATCAGACTTGTCGCGATGGAAGTAGACTCGAATATCTATAGTTCAATGTCTTGAGACGATAAAAAAACTAATTACAGTCCCGACGAGCGTAGCCAAAGTTGCTAAAAATTATCTAAAAATGCTAATCGTACTTAATATTTTTTATAGCAACTTTGGCTACGCTAATCGGGAATGTAATTAGTTTTTTTTTAACGTCGCAAGCTATCACGCTGTAGATATTCGAGTTTACTTTCATTCCATCGAGTCTGATTTGCGGTCGGAGGAATGTGCATCTCAAATTTGACACCCATCTTCTACTAATGTCTTAATTAGTAATTTTTATCACGAGTTTGCATCAGATTCAATTTTGAATCGCTAGTTTCTCCGATCACTAATCAAACTCGATGCGATGGAAGTAGACTCGGATATCTACAACTTGATGGCTTGCGACAATAAAAAAACTCCGTATAGTCTCTACGAACATAGCCAAAATTGCTAAAAAAAATTACCCAAATATAACTCTATTCATGATTAAATTATTAATATTTTTATTATTCAAAAATTGAATTTCTAAAGCACCGAATTGTCCATTCCGTGCTTTTGATTTTTTTTTTCAAAAGAATGGAATCGTCAATTCCATGCTTTTCTATTTTTCAAACTTAAGTAGAAATCTTTCTTTCTATTTATAATTTATTTATTATATTTTTAATATTAAAAAAAATCGGAAAAGTGGATACCCATACTTCTTCGCATTAATTCCCGTGCCCATTTGACATATCGAACAGGCCCTAATATGTGTATGACTTGGTTTCATATTAATGTTTTCAATTTTACAATTTTTAGTGACAATAAAGCAATATTTAAAATACTTTCCACTTTGTGGCCCTTAGTTTTTTTTTCTTTTTTTGGAAAAAAAAAAGATGAAGATCTCAGCTTCCAAATTTTATATGAGATCACAAATAGTGATCGAGTTATATGGTATTGAGTACAATAGTTCAAGATAATTTTTATGATTCATATGATGAAGAAAACAAAATAAAACACAAAAGATAATTTTTATTCCTTTTGGCTTGAGGCTTGAGTACAGAGGACAAGATCAAGGATGTGCTTCACAAAAGATGAATCAATGAAAAGGCATGAAAAATGTCACAGATGTAGTTTGCTCCAGAGATTTTAAGAGAGAGAGTGGATGGGAATGAATGGATTAGGAGTTCCATCGGTTTAGTTTTTGGTTCAGAATATTCACCCTAGTGTTTTAATGACGGGGCCGGTCGACCCGTCCGGATCCACGAATTCACGGGTACGACGGGTCCACGGGTACGGCGGGACGGGTATGCACGGATCCGAAGCCAAAACCCCCAACCCGACCCGTGATAAACCTGGGCGGGTTGGGTTCGGATCCGTCCATTTTTTCGAATTTGTTTGAATTTTTTCAATTTTTTTTTAATTTTTTTCGAAAATTTGAATTTAAAACTGCACATTATTTGAATATATATATATATATATTCGAATTTTTCTGAATTTTTTTTGAATTTTTTTGTATTTTTGCACGGTTCCACGGGTCGGGCACGGGTCTAGACGGGCACGGATATAGACAGGTTTGGGAGGTTTGGGGCCAACCCGACCGGTGCTAGATTCGTGGATCTGAGATCCACGAATCAGGTCGGATCCAGGCACGAGCACGGGCGGGTAGACCCGCCTGGATTTTTTTTAAACCATAATTCACCCTCCATTTTGAGGTGTAAAGAATGTGAATGAATAGGTCAATATTTTTT
Organism: Eleocharis quinqueflora; assembly: GCA_964058865.1. Lineage (NCBI taxonomy): Eukaryota > Viridiplantae > Streptophyta > Magnoliopsida > Poales > Cyperaceae > Eleocharis > Eleocharis quinqueflora. The sequence continues at coordinate 205,525 of CAXKVX010000688.1, forward strand.
ATTCAAAATATGTTACAAACTTGCGTCATGCGACTTGTGTCATGCGACTTGCGTCATGCGTCATGCGACTTCCAACGTCTTGAGTCTTGCGTCATGTTGCATGTGTCTTGCACCGTCTTACGTCATGTGGTTTGTAGTGTCTTGCATCATACGTCTTGTGTCATGCGGCATGCGGCTTGCAGCGTCTTGCATCATGCTTCATGTGGCTTGCATCATGCGTCATGCGTCATGCGTAATGCGTCTTGCGTCTTGCGTCTTGCGTCTTTCCTCATGCGTCTTGCATCATGCGGCTTCCGGCGTCTTGCGTCATACGTCTTGCGTCATGGATCATGTGTCATACGTCTTGTGTCATGCGGCATGCGTCTTGTGTCTTCCGTTATGGGTCATGCGGCTTGGAGCGTGAAGAAAAATAGGGTCATGGTGTCAAAATTTTTAAATCTTGGTTATGAATGCAATTTTTACTTTTTTAGGGTCAGACATGAAAAACATTTCAGAAATATATGTTTGAATTTTGGTCATGAATGCATTTTTTTAGGATCAGACATGAAAAACATTTTAGAAATCTAGCATTTGAAGATGCGAAGCGGGATAAAAAAACTTCAGGGATCAATTGTGGCGTTGGTCATGTATGCTAGTGTGTTGAATCGCATAATTTGGAAAAAAAATCAATCAACGAATTGAGGGGGACTTTAATCCAACTGTTCAGATTTCATCCGTTCAAAAAATATCAAATCAGAGGCCTTGAGTATTTTGTCATCCAAACTTCTTAATAGAGATGAGAGATATCAAAAAAATTGTATTTTTTTTAAAAATTTATTGCATCTAAAAAAATCAAATACATATATATTCATAAAAAAGATTGAAATCACTCAACTAAAAATAAAAAATCAAACTAAACGGATAATTTTTGACATATACCATGATAATTAACCCTTTCATTGACCGAATTTGGAATTCGACCTGTCACCACGAAAAAAGAGTTTATTGCTTTGAATGCTTAAATAGGAATCTGGTCTGGTAGACTTTGTTTGAATTTAGCGCCAAAATGTCGACCTTATTCTAAACCCAGTGTTATTTCTCTCGTCCTGAACTTCTATGAGAATACACGAGTATTCTAAAACCCAATATAGATCGGGGCTTGGACCCGATTCCTCTACCGCGCAGTACCGACGGACCGTTTAGATTTACTGCGCTGTTAACTACGGACGGTTCAGATTTGATTCAAGGGGTTTGATATTATAAAATTTAGCTTGCACGAATCTTAATGCAAATTAAAGACCGAAATTTGCTGCGCGGCACGCACAGTGACAGTGCCGCGCGGAAGAAGATCTCATTCCATCAGGGCTTTGGGTTGCAATACTGTTTATAATAGGCTCCGTTTGGTGCCACTCAAATAGAAGGAAAATAAATTTTCAATTGCGCATCAGACTGAGACCGCACGTGCGTGCATGTGGGGGCAGAGGGATTGTTTGCCTCTGCAACAACTACTCGATTGCAATCTGTGCATGGCTCTTTGATTCACACTATAGTGAACTTTTCTCAATTGTCAATTCCGATTACTGTTAGTATTTGGTACCGTGTTCATTTATACGCAAGTTATTGGTAATTTTTTCTGGTGAGAATATAGTGTGGTGTGGTGACTTATTGCACATGTGGTTTTAGATAAGACAGGTGTCAGGCACATGCCTAAATTATGCTAACAAATCAGATTTTATCTGAACTGTCCCACTTGAAATGAATGCCACGAACGAAATTACTAATTACATGTGATAGTTCAACGAATTATGTACAATTGATGATAGATGATAGAGAGCTCCTTTACGGCTATGAGTTAGATCTATTTCGGAGTTAGGTTGCATTGATTGAATGATGAATCGATTGTATATTTGTATATATTAATACATGGTTCTTTTTATTCCAATCTTACCTGGTTTATAAGATGGGAGAGAGTATTGTTCATTGATAAGAAGAGATCATTTTTGGTACTTTTCATGATTTTTTCTTACCATCTAATTGCATTTGTAAACAAACAAAATGTAAAAAGAAAATGCCAGGTGGATGAGATGATCCAAGCCTTATCTAATATAGTGGTGAGGCATAAGATTTTCATTGAAGAGGTCTGGGGTTCAAGATGAGGCACAAGATTTTCATGGAAGAGGTCTGGGGTTCAAGTTTCGTTAGAGGCAATTTTTAAGGAGGTTTTTCAAGTTTATTTTCTGATTTGTTTGTAGGCGTGTGTTGTAAGCTTACAAGCAATGAATCAAAAAAATAATTGATTATCTCAGGGACGAAGAGAAGGGAATGCTGGAGTGCTTGACATTCTTCAATATTTTCAAAAATGTTCATTCATATACCATAATAATTGAGAATAGTTCACAAATCGAGGACCTGACATTTTCTAATCTAAGGATAAGAGACGCTCTCTAATTATATCAATTAGAGCGATAGGAAATCTCAAATCATACAAGGACATATAAGAGTTCATTATACAATTGATCATTCTCAACAAATTATTTCATTATTTTGCTAATGGTTTTGCTAATATATTAAAATATAATATTTATCTGATTTATTTCTTTCGATGGGACTCATTTTTCTACTTATATGCTAATTAAGAGGAAAGGTGGATCACAAATGGTGATCTATCATGCATCTTTACTTTTTTATGTTAAAAGAAAGTAAACTTTAATTTTCACAAATAGTTGATGAAAAGACGTAATAAAACTCATGTGTAAAAAATCTCATGTGTACAATTGAATTCATTAGAAAAAAATTGTGATATATGTAATTAATTAGTATAATTTAGTAGAAAGAGGCATTTAAGGTATGTCAAAGTAGTCACATGATTTCAATTTAGAAGTGACTAAAGGATCATTTGATTTGATTTGATTTAGAGTATATAAATCATAATATCGTACACAATATGATTCCTTACAGTTTAAATAGTAAAAAAAATTGAAAATTTCTTTAAACTTTCTATTGCCTTTTTAGAATGAAAGATTAGTAAATGCGCATATTTAGGAATGCAAAATAAACATATAAATTTGATGAGTATTCTAAAAAAAAATTATTGTTGCTATATAGTTGTCGATGCAAAATCAGCTTCACTATAAATATATGAAATTGTTGAGATCGAGTCAATTTTGGCATCAAGTTCCGGTCATTTTTGAATCATGAATTAGATCGTACAAGATTCGATCAGATTTCGAATCGAGCAGCGTTGATTTTTTTCGAGTATTAAAATCAAATAAAATTGGATTCATTTTTGAATTTTGACACCTCAAATTAAAATTCTAACTCCATCTCTGAATTATCTCCACTCAATTTCTCTATATGGACCAATTTAATTTCTGAACCTACTGTAATATTTTCTTATGTTTTTTTCTCTTTTAAGAGAAGAAGAACATTTAATTCTGAACATGTCAATGCATGCAATGCATGCCACCGCACTAGTAATGACATGTGCGACGCATTAAAAGAATAAGACAAAACTATTGTTCAAGACTTCAGAGAGAACAAGTGTTGTTTTATTTGCTTTTAAATTTTACTGTTTCCATTTCCAAACAGGAGTGTTTCAAGAAAACAAACACGGGTCCAGATTTTCTATCGTGCAACACGCAGTGAACGGTTCAGATTTGTTCTGCTGCGCGATACGATCAGCTCAGATTTGATTAAGAGGAATTAGAATTTATAAATTTGATTAGTACAAATCTCAAAGCAGATCAAATGATTGAAAACTTATGCACTGCCTGTACCGCACGATAGAAGATCTGAATCCATGTACGTACAAGCATCTTTTATTGCACATTTATTAATATGTTCAATAGTTTTATCTGCAACAATAATAAAGTCTTTGTTTCCAAATAAAATGGCATATGCTAGAAGTGAAATCCAAACTGAAATGTGTTAAATTAATACTATTCTTTGATTTTGACAATTTGCAAAATAAATTAGTATTAACCTTGCACAATTGAGTTTTGATAAGTTGCAGGTTAAAACATGTACAATTAGTTATGACGGCCTCTAATAGCATGTACAAGCTAAGAGAAGAATAATGATACAAGAGGCAAACAAAACAAAGCCTTACATAGGCTTCCATTACTGTAACGCAAGCCAAACCCGTCATAACGAGTTGCAATCCGTCACAATGGGTCAATATGGCGTTACAACGAATTCCTGGTGAAACACCTAGGCGCTTAGGTGTTTAACTAAATTCGTTCGAATTACCAACTAATTAACAATTGAATTTCAATTCTAAAACAATATGACCAATCAAGTAATACTAATCAATTCTACCAAGCAATTCAAACTAGCAATTCGAGCAATTCCCTAATTGAGTAATTCAAGCAACAATTCACAAATTTAGCAATTCAAACAATTCACAATCACACAATGCAATTAACAACAATTGAAATAAAATAGAGTAAAGGAAAAGAAAGTGACTTAAGAAATATTGACGAAGTTCGGCTTGTCATTGGGCCTTGCCTGTGTCTCCGGGTCTCCGGTGCCCCCGCTTCTTGTGATAAAAAACCCGGTCCGCTTCACTAAACAACGTAGCAATACAAAGCAGAATCTGATTTCCTTTACACACTCTGATAGGATAATTGGACCCAAATTCTCACACAAGCTCATAAAGGAAACAAGAGAAATAGATAATGGAACAATGTAATTGAATGCACAAACTAACTCTCAATACTCTCTAGATTAATTTAGCTAAATAAAGATTGAAAATTTAATGAAGATTTGACAAGTAAGCAAGAGCTCTAGAGTTCAAGAACAATGGAGGCTATAAAGGTTTTAAAAAGTTTGGTTTTCAGATGTGTGAAAGGTAGAAGAAGGTCCTCTTTTATAGGTGCTGAATTCTGCCAAAAATTAGTTCTTCAAAATCTAGCGTATAACGCTAGTCACTATAGAAATTCTAGCGTTATAACGCTAAGCTAGATGAAGACAAAATTGTGTGACGTTGGATTTGACATTTTGTGAACCTTTTTCATAACATTATAACGCTAACTTATGTACAAAAGTTACCGTTATAACACTAGCACAAGTCGGGACAAAATTAGCAATCGTTTGAAATTTGATCAAATACATAACAAGGATGGCGTTATAACGCTACACTTGGGTAATACAGGACTTAGCCAAATTTTGGAAAGATTCACACCTTAGCGTTATAACACAGAAGTTAGTATTATAACGCATTAATCTGATTTTTTTCTAATTGAATTATGATGCTACTAATCAAAACAAGATCAAATAAATTTCATTTTGATAATCTTGAATAATATTTAAGATGTAATTTTGATGTCTTTACTACTGATTCTTCCTTTATCTATTTTTAAATTCATTTTAGGACAATTCTGCAATCTAGCGTTATAACACCAAAGTTGGCGTTATAATGCTAAGCTTGAGAGGTCTCAGGACTTGGCTAATTTCTGGGACAATTTCATATCTTAGCGTTATAACGCCAGAGATGACGTTATATGGGTTAGTCTGGTTGGATGGATGTACTATTTTTTTATGAACTGAATTTTATTTTGATGAACCTAAATGATATTTAAGCTGTATTCTTGATGTTTTGATCACTTGTTCTTTCTCAATTTAATTTTGCATCCACTTTTAGACAGTTCCGTGTTCTAGTGTTATAATGTCAAATTTGGAATTATAACGCTAAGCCTAAGAGGTTTTAGGACTTAGCTAATTTAGTATTTATGTGATATATTTAATAACCACAATATTTTACAGTCATTATTATAATAATCATAAATATAATTACCATTATAATAATTATTTACATTATAATAATTGATAATAATTATATAATATTTGATATTTTTTAGAACAATAATAATAAATTATTATTATTAGTGTATTTATTATTATAATTTGTTATGTTTATAATAATTATAATTATTATTATAATTATTGATAATGATAATAATTATTATAATTATTGATAATGATAATAATTATTCTTATTATTATGATTAAAATTGTTAATTATTATCATTATAATAATAATTTTTAAGTGTTATATTATTATTGATATAATTATATTATTAAATTTATTATTAAATAATACCAACAATGATATAATAATTTTTGAATTGAGATCCACGAAGAGCAACTCGAAGGAACAACTTATAAATTTTGAAGCCATAACTCCATCTTTAAATCTAGTTATTTATTTCTTATTCATGCTCTTAGGCTTACACTACACACACAACACACATACCCATCTAAATTTGAAAAATTGCCACAAGCGTGACTTGAATCTCAGACATTATGCATTAAGATCTAATGTCTTAATCAACTATATTAAAAGTTAGTGACAAAAAAACTACTCATTCCTCTTTTACTTATTCATATTTGACTCCTTAACCCCATGTTCGGTCGAGGGGTAAAGTTAAGGAGGCATAAATTACTATGCAAAGTTATGACTTCATAAATTAATAAATTATGCATGTTTGGTTGAGTCAATTGAGGAATAAAAGAGAATAACACTTTCTTAGCTTTTATTATTATTATTGTTATTATTGTTGTTATTATTATTATTATGATTATGATTATTATTATCATAAATCTTAAAAACTAATAGTGATTTTAATCATTAATTATATTAAAAATAAAACAAAATATTTATATGAAAATATATTAATTAATCATATATATAATGGTAATAATATTAATATTATTATTTTATCATTATTATTTTTTATTATTATCATTAACATTAACATCATCATCTTAAATACTATTAAAGACCTTAATCACAAAATATATTACAAATAAAAACGTATTAAATAATAGTAATAAAAATAAGATAATTTAATAGAAATAATAATAATATTGTTAATAATAATAATATAGTAATGATAATTATTAAAAAAATATCATTATTTAATGATAATAATGATTATTTAATAGAAATAATAATAATAGTAATAATAAATAAAGATATTTAAAATCTTTAAAATTATCTTACTAGAAAAAAATGATTATATTAATTAAATAATAACTAATTATAAAGATAAATATTTATTTTTAATAAATATATTTATAAAAAATAAAAAATAAATTGATATGCACAATAATAAAACAATATGAATAATAATTATTATTATATTATTATTAAATAACAACATAATAATATAATAATTTTTAATTGTGGGCAGCATAGAGGCATAACTTCAGGGAATAACTTATAACACCTATCTAGGCTCCTTAAATTATGGAGGCATAATTTTCTCCTATGCCTTCTTATGATTCCTTTGTTTATTCATGTTTGACTTCTTAAGTGAGGAAAAGAGTTTATTCCTCACTTATGCCTTCTTATGATTCTTTTGTTTATTCACCTATGTCTTCTTAAGTGAGGAACAACGAATTTATTCCTCACTTATGCCACAATCTTATAACATGGAGTAAGTGAAAAATAAATTACTATGAAAATTGTGAGGAGGATAATGTTCTAAATTCGTGTCGTTCCGTTCCAAACACGACTTGGCACGGCACGACACAGTTAGTATTTTATTATTTTTACCGTGTCGTTGCGTGCCGTGCCAAAAATTGGAAGGGATCGAAACGGAACGGTTAAGACACATGTTTAGGCACGCCGTGTCTAAATGTGTCGTGTCTTAACCGTTCCGTGCCTAATCGTGTCGTGTCTTAACTGTGTCGTGTCTAAACATGCAGTCTCTAAACGTGTCGTGTCTAAACGTGCCGTCTCTAAACGTGTCGTGTTTAAATGTGTTGTGTCTAAACATGTCGCGTCTTAACTGTGTCTTAACTATGTCATGACTCGTGTCTAAATGTTTATTTTTTAAAATTTGTAAAGTTTAAGATAGAAAGATTTCAAAATAATTTGAACTTATGTGTCTATTCGTGCCTACCCGTGTCTATTTGTGTCGTGTTGTGCCTATCCGTGTTGTGTCGTGTCGTGATTTCGTGTCGTGCCGTGCCTAGATGTGTTCTCGTGTCGTTCCGTGTCGTGTCTCTCCTCGTAAACGTTCTGTGCCGTGTCATGTTCTACAGTAGAAAACCTAAGCACGACACGCTTAAGACACGACACGTGAACAGTATCGTGTTGTGTCCTTATCGTGTCGTGTCGTTCCGTGACGTTTTCATACACGCAGACACGATTTTGAAAACTCTAGAGTAGGACATGCCATAGGCATTTGTTTGTTGCAAAATCTGCGTGGTCACATGAACCATCCCCGGGAGACAAGGTCTCCGGATAAGCACAAAAAAGCACTAAAAGCAAATTTAATGAAATTAACAATAAGAGGCATATATGTACGACTCAAGCTAGCCATGGAGTTTTAATTAAGCGCAGAACTTGTCTCAGGTTCAGAGACCAGCTATACTGTCTCTAGTTGTGTGGTACAAATCTCACTGTTGATATATATACAGAGAGAGCATGGCTAAAATAATATGCATAATACACTCCATAACGTATTATGCATATAGATATAGGTCATTAAATTGAAATTTAAGTTGCTCAATAAATTCTTCATATGAAAATATTGTAGGAAATAAAATTTCGTGATTTTAGATCTTTCTAGCTATTTTTTAAAAACAGTCCAGATTTAATACTACAAAAGTGTCATTTCTGGACTGTTTTTAAAAAATATTTAAAAAATAGCAAGAAAGCTCTAAAAATCACGAAATTTTATTTCCTACAAGATTTTGATATGAAGAATTTATTGGGCAACTTAAATATCAATTTAATGACCAATTAAATACAAATGAGCGCATAGTACGTTATAGGGGTGTACTATGCATATTATTTTGGGTCAGAATCTGCTATTATTTTGGAGTAAAAGGAGGGTCCTATTATTCTCTTATGAACCGTATGATTAAAAATGGAAGGTCCGATCATCACAGATAAACTGCAGGAGAATTTTTTGATTTTAATCTGACCCGTTCATTATAATTCAACAGTTTGGATCAAAGAGAAAAAAAAGTAGCGGATCTCAATCCTATTATTTTAGCCATGCTCTATATATATATATAGAGAGAGAGATGAGAGATCCTTAGCCGTCAAACTTTCAACCGTTCGCAACTGCTTCATGATAGCAAATGTAAATGACCGATCCGGACCGTTGAAAACATTCTCCATATTAATATAGACTTGGAAACCAAATTTTACATTTTTTGATTTTTTTTACTATTTATCGGATGGATTGAAAATTTATTCATCTCACGATTTACAGACATCCAATTTTCAACCATTCCGATAAAATAGTAAAAAAATTCCAAAAAATATAAAATTTGATTTTCAAGTCTATATTAGTATGAAGAATGTTTTCAACAGTCTGAATCGACAATTTACACTTGATATGATGAAATAGTTGCGAGCGGCTACGAATCCCTACTATATATATATAGAGAAAGAGAGAGAGCATGGCTAAAATAATATGCATAGTACACCACATTTCGTACTATGCATATATATAGGTCAATAAATTGAGATTTAAGTTGCTCAATAAATTCTTCATATGAAAATATTGTAGGAAATCAAATTTCGTGATTTTTAGAGCTTTCTTGCTATTTTTTAAAAACAGTCCAGATATAATACTACAAAAGTGTCATTTCTGGACTGTTTTTAAAAAAATATTTAAAAAATAACAAGAAAGCTCTAAAAATTACAAAATTTTATTTCCTACAAGATTTTGATATGAAGAATTTATTGAGCAACTTAAATATCAATTTAATAACTAAAATTAAATATAAATGACCGCATAGTACGAAATGGGGTGTACTATGCATATTATTTTAGCCATGCTCATATATATATATATATATATAATTGGAAGTACTTTATAGGACTTTGTACAAAAGATACAGGCCTATTTAATTTAACCTATATAATCTACAAGGCTACAACTACAGAAAGAACGGATTTTCCCCTTGCCTCCTTTTTTTAACGGAGTTCTTGTTTTCTTTTTCTTTTTCATGGTTTCAATGCGCAATTATTTTTCTCTCTCATGGCGAAGGAGAGGATATAACTTTGAGGTTCTATTGGCATAAATAATACATATAATTATCAGGGGATCTAGGATTTTTGTCAATTCAAAATTTACGATTTTTTTTCAAAGTGATTCAAAATATTGCATATTATTAAAAAGTTCTAAATTTATAAGCATATTTTTTTAAAAGAAATTCAAATACATGGTTAATTTTATAAATTTTGTTTCAATTGACCCACCTTGCTTTCACGTAGCTCCTCCCTTGATAATTATGAGTGAAGTTATGGTTGAAAGATAAAATATTTTTAATAACTATTATGTATTTTACTAATTAATTATAGTATAAGAAAACGAAAAATACGTAATTCATATAAAATAATAAATTATAACTAAAAGAAATTCGCAATATTATAGAAAAAAATCATTGAGCGAAAACATTAGTATCGATCTTGAAATATTCTCTTTAGACATTATGATGATAGCTTCAGACGCTTTTCTTCGCTCCATTCCGATTTTTTGTTTTCTCTTTAATCTCTATCATCACTTATCCTTTTATTTCTTTATACGGTACATGACACTTAAGTAGAGAGATAAGAGTTCTTCACAAATGAAACATACTCCTTTTATATTATCCAAATGATGCAAATGAAAAGTTGCTTTAATTAAAAAGTGCCAATGGCACCTGGCGTCTGTACATGTGCACCATTTACTTTAATTAATTAATTAATTAATTAATTAATTAATTAACACCTTTATTTAATGGATAAACGTTATAGTTCATATCAAAATTTTCAGAATGAATATTTATATAATCTTTAAAATCAAATACAATGAATTTGATCATCAGTCTTTTCCATCAAAATTTTGATACCGGCTTTAATAAATTATCAAATGAATTTGGCTCATTATAATTAAATAGGCCACATATAAGTATTATCACATTAAATATTTGTAATATTTTCTCATTATAATGAACATATGTTTAAGAATTGGCCAATATAATTAACTTAAACATTGTTCACTTAGAAACATCAAACCAAACTAATGAACTATTGGTGTTATTTGATCTCCATTAATTATAGCAGTGATATTATTTCAAACAAATGGTTAATAAATTCATTCGATCCACATAAATAAAATTCGCTTAATTAAATTTAGTAATGCGCAACATAAGAAATAAACAAATATTAAACATCCAGAGTCAATACATGATTCAAGTTTCAGTACATATATGTGCACAAAGTTTACTACAAAAAATTACAAGTCATTAACAAAATTCATGATGGCATGCTCTTTAAAGAGTGGACTATGACATTAGCTCTTGTGTTAATAATACGTGTATCATAATAGTATCATATTTAACTTTGTTTTAACAATAAAATATTTAGTGCCTATACACTTAAGTAAATCATAAGATATTTCGTAAAGTTGAATTAAACAAATACATACAAAAACATTTAATTTTGAACGAAACTCGAGTCTGTTACTTTAAATGCTCGAGTACATTTCCCTGCCAAGTGTTTTTAAGGAACATGTACTACAGGGACAGAGAGGTCATGATTGCATGATGCATGATGCATGCATCTCTTGCCTCATCATCGCTGCCTTAGCTCTGTTGCATTGCATCCATGATCAGAAGAAAATGCCATTGCCATATATATAGATACACTCATGACTCATACACTGATACACACCATTGGTCCCTTTACATTTCCTACAGTTGGCATCCCAATAGTAGAAACTAGAAAGGCAAGTCAAGGCAGTAGTACATGCAGGACGCGGATTCTCTGCCGCGCAGCAGTAACAGACGTCCAAGATTTCCTGCGTTGTAGGTAACGGACGGCTCAGATTTGATTCAGAGAGTGATATCATAAAATTTAGCTTTCATGAATCTCGATGCAAATTAAATGCTGAGATTTACCGCGCAGCACGTACAGTGTTTGTGCTGCGCGGTAGAAGATCTGGTTTGGTGCATGCATGCGTTGATCTTTTGAAAAGGGTGCCACCAATTCAGTCGCCTATGTTGACTAATGAGTCATGACATTGACAATTGACAACCAATCAGACATGGTAGATGCGTCTTACATGCCTGCGTTTTTGCGCATAAAAATCCAAATCTCGCCTAGTGCCTACTCTATATCTGAGTGAGTGAGCATAAAGAACTATATATGCTCCTCATGATATTTTTTTTAAAGTGTAAGTGAGTGAGCATAAAGAACTACTCCTATTCTTAATATTATCCATGTGCCTGTTGTATATCTGACTGAGTGATCATAGTAAGCGGTGTTCTTGTCACCAAATTTGGCCTATTGTCGTTTTGCTTGTAGCCTCGAGATATGCTCCTCATGATCAAGTATTTATACAAATCTTCCTTTCTGGAGAGTTCTGCGCAATTCTCCGATGAAGTTATATGATTGTCGTGTAAAACTTTCTTATTATTTCCGACAAACTTAATAATTCAATTATGATAATAATTCAATTAACAGTTCAAAGATCATCAATATCGAATATTTCACAAACAAACTTAATATGTTCTATTGTTTAAGATGACATACCTTGATTAACAGCGGAAGATGTAATGACTGCCATCTATTCTGATTACCGATGCAATTACTTTACTTACTCACGGATCAGATGAGAATACCCACAGTAATGGCTTCCTCTTCTTTCTTCTGACTCCTGACGGTTACTCTCCTTCTCAGAATTCGATTTCTCTCTCTAACCCTATTTCTTTATACGTTTCTTGATGGAGAAGAATACAACTCTTAGCAGGGAGAGAGAGGACCCAATCCTTTATATAACATTTAACTCTAAATCTGGTACGTCCATCATATACCAATTCAATGCTTGAGATTAATCACAAATCTAATGCTCTAATTATAGAACGATCTATTTATGACTTGATTAATTGGGTCACATTAAGATTAGAAACTGCATAACGCTAAAAATAAATGAGCCATTTGCAGCTCTTAATTGCGCTAAAAGTAACTGAAACTATTTGTAGTTTCTAACAGCAGATTTCTAACATGTCGTCCTCAGCCTTATCTATCCACAACAGAGCTTCTCGAATTAACTTTTTTTTGTGTGCCTACATTGCCAACTCGTTATGTACTCCAGTGTTGTTTTTTCTTTTTAGGAAAGTAGGCACGACCTATCTAAAATTTTCATTAAAAAAATAAAAGTTAATTACATTATTTACAGCTTGTATTACTATTAATATTACAATGTGTTTTCTAGGCTAACAATTTGCTATCCATCTCCTTAGCTATTTCCATAATGAGCAGATTGTGAGGTCTTGATATCGATGAGAATAGCCGTCGGTTGCGTTCTTTTCATATGGCTCGGATCGTGGCACAGAAGTTGGCGTCCCAATGGGCTACTTGGGTCATATTGAGCTTTTCTCTGTTGGATATCCAGAAGGAGGCTAGGCAGCCGGTGGCGGTTGCATTTGTTGTCCAGGGTGCAGTGATGCGTCATATTTGAGATGAATATGGACAACTCAGGAATAGGTGTGCTGATGTCTCGAGAACTCTATTGTGGTAGAGCAGTCAGGATTCACTTGACGTTCCTTGTGTTTTCTAGAGAATTTCCATTGTGACCAGCCTGTTGCGAAAGTCCAGTCCAAACGAAAATTTTTACTTTCAGGGGGGCTTGAGCACTCCATATGTATTTGGCCGTGTATGATACGATCCTCGGGTTAACGAGAAATCTGTATGCTATTTTGGAGGAAAATTGTCCCGATTTCGTCCATTTCCAGAATTTTGTTCCATCTGGGAGTAGCTTTGTTGAAGGTATGAGTATTGGTAATAGAGAAAGGAGGTCCCTGATAAAGAAGGATGGTAATGACGAGATGTTGGCGCGGTCCATGCCCTGATGCATGTCTGATCAATTGTATTGGGCGTTAACAAAGTGTGAGAAGATTGAGTGTTGATTAGTGTAAACTTTCCACAATCAATTGAGAAGTAGTGCGTTGTTCAGAGTTTTGATGTCTAGAATACCCAGACCACCATTGTGTTTCGATAGACAGACCGTAGCCCAATTGATTATACATCCTTCCTTTGTTGGAGTGTCCTCTCCCTTCCAGAAAAATCGCCTTTTTGTGTTTTTTATTTCTCCGTTCAGCCAGTTAGGGAGTTTGAAGGCTTGCATGAAGTGTAGTGGGAGTGAGTTCATGACTGAGTTGATCAGTATGAGTCGTCCAGTATTCCTCCCTTGGATAAAATTTTTCCCTTTCCAACCGCTTAGTTTTAATTGGATTTTATGGAGGATTGAAAGGAATGTTGTCTTTGTTGGTTTGTGAATTGACAAGGGGAGTCTCAGGTATTTTATTGGAAATTGTTGTGCCGCACATCCAAGGATGTTTGTACTACATGATGTAGATTTTTCGGCATTTGGATCGGGATAAAACTACTTTTCGCCGGGTTGATTTGTAGGCCTGAGATTTCCGTGTAGTTTTTGAGCAATTGAATGATTCTATTGAGATTATTCGGGTGGGCCGCTGATATAATTAGTGTGTCATTCTCAAATTGGTAGGTTGACATGTTGAAAGTGGGTGTGGGGAAGATTCTATTTGATGTACTATGAAATAGTGATTGGATCTATCTGCTACCAATGTACTCCAGTGTGTGATGGCTCTTCTCAGCTCTCTTAACTTATGCTCCAATTGAGTTGGATTTGTTGAAGTCGGTTGTGTTGTCCAAGTGATTGTCACAAGTTGATCAAAGTCTTGCAGTTTTAATCAGAAGTTTTCGAATTTGAAAGTGTTAGGCAAGGGGGACATCGTGATACAGTCACATCTGAGCATACAATGATCCAAAATCGTTGTAGGCAATGCGGTCTGCTTACAATTTGGAAAGAAGTTGCTCCACGCTGTTGTAGTCATAAATCTATCAATCCTTGACAGTGTTGGGTTTTTTCTTTGGCTGGACCATGTGAACCGCTTCCCTTGTAATGGTAAATCAATGAGGCCGAGTGCGTGTACAATCTGTTAGAATTGCTACTCGATCTTCTGACATTGGATCGATCTTGCTGGGTTAATGTTTGATTTAAAGCCCCCATTATCATCCACGACACTTCATTGCATGGTTTATGATTGAGTAATTCTCGAAAAATTCACGTCTCAATGCTTGATTTGTAGGCCCATAAATACCTGAGAGTTGACATTCATAACTATCGAAATTGAGCTTTAAGTCTAGTGATATGATATAGTTTGGCTATTGATTGATTGCAGTGTGAAGACTGATGACCTCCAAGCCATTATGAGACCCCTCGATGTATCAATTGAAAGTATTATTCTTTAATTGTCCAGCCTTCCACCTAGAATCTCCTTCATTAATGTATCATTAAACTGACTCAATTTTGTTTCCCGAAGGCAGACGACATCAGGTCTCTCATTCCTTAGTAGCTGCTTGACCTGGCTCCTTTTTCTATAATCATTTAAGTCTCGAACATTCCAAGCAACAAAAACATAATTTCTTGCATTCATGCTTAACATAATTGATACAAGTCTCTCTTACTACTAGAAATGAAGAACTGACTACTGACTACTTAATTCAACTGTAACTAAATGATGCTAGGTGACTGGGATACAAAAGAGAAAAATCCCAACATCTCTTTTCCTACACTCTAAACAATTGCTGGCTTCCCATTGCCCCCTTCACAAGAATGGCTCCTCATCCGATCCCAGAATCAGAGCTCTGAACACAGAAAATAACACGTTTGGACGCAGACAGTTTAGACACGTGCGTTCAGAGATTAATTCTCAACTTCGTGAAATCGCCAAATTAGAAGCAGAGGAGGTTAGAAGAAATGGAGACTTTAAAGCTCTGAACACAGACGTCTAGACGGTGCATTCAGATGTTTTGTTATGTGCATTCATAGCGTTGTCAGATTTGTCTACCTATTCAATCTTGATTCTTGAACACATCCATTAGTTTGTACTTTAGAAGTAAGAACTATGCATTTAGAAAGTAGACATATTACTGTCGATTTTTTTAATTCATGCATATAGTTGTTAACTTTTTTTTTTAGGGATAAACAAAAAAAAAGTTGTAGAGCAGGCATAGGCAGCATGGTCATCTAGGATTCTAAACTCTAATAATGCCAGTACTGGATAAGTCAAAACTGAGATCATTACAAACTCTCCCATTTTTTATCCCTTTTTTATTATTATAACCGAGCAAAATCCAATTGCAATGTCAAACCCATATCCATGACAAGGCTATAAGAAAAAAAAAATGAAGTAAATTATAAACAAAAAATCAGAAAGCAGATGCCACGTTTTCATTTGCATCATCGCTGAGGTTGTTCCCCACAAGGCCAAGGCGGAGATTGCATCGTCGGCAAGTACTCATGAGTAAACAAAATAGAGAAGAAATACTATTGCCTTGCTACATGCCTACATTACATTAATACGAAATAAGGAACAAAAGAGGGGCGTACTAAACCAGCCCGACTGAGAAAAGCAAAGAAGAAAAGAGAAGAAGGGTGGTTAAAAAGAAAACGACAAGTATCTCGTAGAGACCTCTTTTCTTCTCTCTTCTTCACAAAACATAAACACTTCAAGACCATCCATCAGCACATATTCTTTTTGCCACTGTCCTTGCGCACCTGTTTAAATAAAACAACATTAGAAATATTACAAAACATACTTAATTTAAGGTTTTAAAATTAGCACTTTTGAGAGAATAACTCACTGATCTTTGTTGGATTTGCTCAACAACTGGAGGCGACTGGACATAGTAAAAGCGGCTGTCGAATACAGTTTGCTCCTGAAAAAAGATCAAAAATAGAAAACCGATGTTAAATCCATTGGTGGGTATAAGTTAGAAAACAGGAACATACTTTTGAGTGAAGAATTAACCTTAAATTGGGTTGTAGAGAAAGCAGGAGAGAAATCCACCATGCTACGAAACGCCGGATTCATACCTCCATTGATAAAGTTATGATCATAGAAAGGGGAGCTAGCAGTGTCATCAAGATAAGAATTAGAAGACAACTCCCTCTGTTTTTCTTTCTGAACCCGGTTCTTCTTCAAGCAATCTTTTGCGTAAAATAGAGCACGAGGTTCATGCAAGTCAACATCCTCATGAAAAAGACGAGACGGTCCTGACGAAGCATCGGACAACATCGAGAGATCTTCTTCTTCGTCGACTTCTTTCATGGCGTGGTTTTGGTTCGAATAGGAAGATTGGTCTAAGTACATGGTCCAGCCAGATTGGCACCCGCTGCTACATTCTGAGCTCACATCCTCCATTCCTACCATCATTTTGTCAAGCTTTCTCTTTAGATATCTCAGTTTCAGGTGTAAATTTGTTTGTGTGTGTTATTTGAAAGGGAAGGTAAAAGAGAGCAAGTGAGAATGTTGGAGGTGCGTCGAGCGTGCGCTGTTGAATGAAGGGGTTTGGGTTGGAACCGACTGTAGCGCAAGATCAATCTACAGGAAATCAACGGTTCGGATTCACCGTCAGCTCAACCATATTACATCAGTTTCACGCAGCACCAGATTTCAATTTCAGTTTGGATTTGGAGTTGGGTGATCCGTATCCGATAGATATTTGGATATTCAAAATGATCAGCGAGCAGAAATTTAATGCTATAAAATAATTCGACACTTTTGCAATTTACTGTGCGAGCAATTTTAATGTTGTAGTAGAGATGAGACTGCAAGAAAGCCCTGCGACTACTGAAACGTGAATTCGAAGGAGGAATAGAGGTGTCAAACGTGCAAAATGCATGAACAGTTCGTTTATCGATTCGTTGGCTCAAGAAAGAAGAAAAAAAATCCGTTTAACATTTCATCCAGCACAAAATATGACGAAATGCAAAATTTCACGAAAATTACACTAAAACGAAAAATTTATTTTCGTTTGACATTTATTTTTTGAGACTAAATAGAAAAACTATTTCGTTTAACATCTCATCCAAACTAAACAAAATGTTTACTTGTGTTGATGCCCCTGGGGTGAGATTAGAACAAAAAAACAAGATCGGAGAGAATCGGAGCCAAATCCCAGAGTCGAGTCTTGTCGTTTAGCAGCTCATGCTAAAGGTGTTCCGTTGCTAGACCCGGTGCATCTATCAATACTTAGGTTAAGGGCACTACTAATTAATTAATTAGACATTTAGACTCAATTTCTCCATACATTTAGACCCGGCATAACTCAATCAATCTGACCAATTCAAAAAATCACGAATTTTAAATTAATTGGTTGAGTATGAATTAAATTTTAGTAGATTCGACATTTAGTTTGTTTACGAAGATTGTCAAAAAGTGAGTAAAATGCAATCCGAATGTATTATATTATCTTTTTTAAAACAAATTACTTTATATAACTAAATAACAGTACATTATATAATTTTCTAAAAAAATATATCATTATTAAATAATGTGGTATATTGCTAAATTTTAATTTTTCAATAAATAGTGCTTTCTGTTTGTATTAGTTAGTGTTTGTTATATCTTTTTATATTTTTTAATCAATAATTTATTGTTATTTATATTTTATACTAAAAGTTAATGAATGAAATCCGTCAAATCTACGAAATCCGATTTTTAAAATAAAATTTTGATTTAATGATTTTATTTTAAGTTAGTTACGAATATAATATATTATAATTCGATACTAATATATTCAGTTATTGAATTTACACTATGTAAAATCGTTAGAAGTGGCAAAATCAGAAAATCTTATCCGATTCGAGAAACTCGTCCAACTTGATTTGATATTTTGATAAAACCAAAATAATTTGAACCCGACCCGATCCGAGATGACCTTATCTGAGCCGAAACGACACCTGAGCGACCCGAGTCTAACCCGACCCGATCTAAGACGACCAATAACCTAAAATGACACGATACATGAGAATCCGAGCGCGACCCGACCCGACCTGAAAAGACCCGTAACTAGAGATAGAGCGACACATGAGAACTCGAGAACGACCCGTTCCCAACCAGCTTGACATGATACAACCCGAGAACGACCCGTAACTAGAGAAAGTCAAAGTTTTAATCATACAATTCAATAACATGGTCCGATCTTGTCCGATTGAACTTAAAACTCAAAATAAAACTCGAAAGTTGTCAGTGCAATCCGACCCGATCCAAGACCCGAAAGTTGTCGATGCAGCCCGACCAGATCTCATCCGACCCAACCCATTACCCGAAAAAGACCGACGCGGTCCAACATAAAACCGACCCGATCTCACCCACTCAAGACTGGAAAATTATCGACACCTGACGATCCGAAATCCGACCGGACCTCATCCGACCCGACCCGACCAGCAATCCAACTATTGCCACCTCTAGATATTGTATTAGTAGAAGTATGGTTGCTAAAGAACATGACGGTTCATGAAAAAAATGAGTTGGGCACTATTGAACATTTATGGACTGGACTATTTCTTGGTCTTGGTTGAAGTTCAGTCCAAATCCAATTGCTAAAACTGAACTGAACTAATTGTGGACAAATTATGAACTAATTGTGGACTAATTGCGGTCTTAATGTGAAATTAAATAAAAATATGTTCAAACATTCCAATAGATCAACAAAGTTCTAACTCTCTTTTTCACATAGAGAGAACTAAATTATTCACATAAATAAATCTAAGTTATTCAATACAATGATGAAAAAGTTTTTATTTTAAGAGGATTGTGCACTGTAGTGTTCAGAATCATGTTCGCATGGTTAGTTTATGAATGGTTAGTTTATGAATAAATAGTGAACATTATTCGGTTATAAGATGAACTGGATATTAGTAGATAATTATGAACTTAATTTGATCATGAACTTTAACTCCACGTCAGCGGACTGAATTGAACATGAATTGAAAGTTGAAACTCATCCATTAGTTTAAGAAGTGAATGGAAGACCGGGTGGAAATGGGAAGACTGAAGGTGGCCAGCACTTGCCTTAACTTTCCTCGGGCCGAGGTGACATTAAGACTGCCAGTTGGGCATTTGCCTCTTTATTGGTAGTGTGACGAGAGAGAGAGAGAGAGAGAGAGAGAGGTCTCAAACTCTCGACTTAGATTGATTCACATCACATGTAAATACAGCGAGGCGTAACGTACCTGTACCTCTTCCTTGCTGTTCTGTTAATCTGTTCCCCACAAATAACGGGGGACAGTAATTACTAATTGAGATCAAACGGCTCAGAATCCAGATCAATCTGCACCGTCCGATGTGAATAGTACTGCTTGGATCTGATTGGTGATATGGTGCCATGCCAGATAACTTTGGCATGAGGATTTGAGGAGAAATACAGAGAGAAGCATAGGGAAAAGGCATGGCCCTCAGTTGTTAATGATTTGATTTGAAGGGTGCTGCCACTGGACAGGTTGAATTAACTCATATAAGGCCGGGTTCTTCTACTTGTACAGTTCAAGGTTTTTTTTTTTTTAATTCATTGGCCGTACGTTTACAACACACACCCACAAAAAAATTAGAAAACAAATTTGAAAAATTCCTCTAAAATTGTTTCTACCGAAGCTTAAACCCCAAACCTCCTTCATAAAAATTTTGTATCTTACCACTACACTAAATAGGACTTGACTCAATTCAACTTTTTTTTTTTTTTTAGGACTACATTAAATAGAACATGACACAGTTCAAGTTACCCGACAAATAGTAGTGACATATATTCGACTTCGATAAAACAACCTAACAGGGGACCGCTCTGTTCCTCTACTATTTACCAACGTGCTTCAGGATTGGTACACCAATAAATAAATTGAAACAACGAAAGTAAGAAAAAAAAGGAAAACCTCAGCTATCTTTTATGCTTTTTTTCTCTTTCTTTGAGAGAAATTTGGATATGGGAGTTTGAAAACTGTCAAGTGTCAGATTGGATAAAAATTCATTAACTTTTTTGGTGCCAAAATAGACTGTCCACGTTAGCACTAGTCATTATTTGATCATTATTTTTAAAATTGAACAGGTTGTACTTGAACAGTAACCGAATATGATTTGGCAACTTAGTTTGTCCGGTTGAGACATGCGGTCTAAACTAATTTGTAAGATAATGAGTTTGGTACCAATAGTTAAGCATGGGGATAAACTATTGACAAGCTATACTCTCAAAAAAAAAAAAAAAAAAAAAAACTATTGACAAGCTAGAATGTGCTGAAATTGACAGTTCTATCATGGACTAATTATAATTGATGAACAATGCATGTTCTTTTGCTGCCAGAAATGGCTAAACGTGAGCTACTGAGCTTATGACGAAGTTCAGAGGTTCTAACCTCCACTCTTTGTTTACCAAAAAAAACTAAGTCTATCGACCTTTCTCTTTTCAGCTTATCGTGTTCATATTTCCACTTTTCCTTTTTTTTTGAAAATTTGACAGTGGATGTCAATTACATTGGATAATGTTCCGTAGATATCATATTTGATATCGACTATCGATATTGATGTTATTATGTATATTTAGTTCAGTTATTATGCACATTATTTGAGTTATTGTGCATGTTATTTTTATACTGAAAAAAATTATTATTCATGTTAACAAAAAAATGTGTGCATAATAACTCAAATATATGCATGTTTACAAAATAATGTGCATAATAATTCAAATAACATACATAACTATTTCAGTACAAAAAATAACATACGTAATAACTCAAATAATATACATAATAATTCAACTAAATGTGCATAATAACATCGGTATTGATAGTCAGTCAAATGTGATATTTATGCCTCAGCTCTCCATTGACATTTCTACATTTCCTAAGTTATCTAACTGGAGAACAACTTGCACTACAATCTTGTGGTGTCACGCAGTTATTCTCTGTTCACTTATAACTGTACAAATTTGATAATGACACTAATTGCATAAATTAAAAATATACCTACTTATTATTATTTTCAAACTTTGTGAGTTTTTTTAATAGAATAATTATAAAAAACAACCGTTATCAATCATCCCTCATCTTTATTAAAATACCCCAAAAAAATGTCCTTGAACAAAAGCTTATTTATTAAAATAATTTTTATCCTTCATTTTCTTTTTTCAGTGCATCGTTTTTCATGTAAAGAGTTGCATCAGATGATAACCTTTGTATTGGATATAAGCCGTTTGCCCATTTATTATCCATCTTTTTATTTCCTAATTACAATTAAATTTCTTATTTTGTAACTATAGTAATTCGGATTTAAATTTAGAAAAATAAATATTGAAAATTTCTTTCCAAAAGAGAAAATTATGTAAAATGAAATTTATATTCAACAAACTTTGAACTCAAAACATTTTTATTTGAAATTTTAGAAATATGTACAATAACATCGGGTCACTAATAGATTTTGTTTTGAGTAAACACACTCGACATAACTCTCGATACAGAAAGGCAAGAACAGCTGCACCCCAATTATAAGTAGAAACATTTACCAAGTTAATCAGAAACTGAAGGTATTTGGCAGGTACCGAGTCTCCCGACTGATCCGAAAATAAAATACTTTCAAACAAATTCATGCAGTAGAAACGAGTATACCTCTCAATTTCGACCTCAGTCGGATTATTGGACAATGGTGTCATATTTTGTCTCAACCAGGTAATGTATATGTGGTACCTAAAGTATATTTAAGACAAACAATTACTTGCATACTTGTGCATATTTTAAACAAAAAATATACATGTCAATGTACTGTATCATACATGCAAAATGTTACGTCCGACTCTCCAGTTTTCTCATTATCTTGCCTTCTAATTCTCCAGGGCCCAGCTTCAGAATTATTCCAATCATAAGCATGATCAATGTCCAACAAGTTCTCAATTTCAGAACCCCAATCATCATCGGAAATGTCTTTAACTGACATTTCTTGGATGTGCAATCCCCAAAGACAGCTCACGTCTTATAATATCACTGTCATCTCTCCAAATGAAAGATGAAAAGTATGCGTCTCAGGTCCCACCTCTCTACCAAAAAAGTAATCAACGCTTTATCAATACGGGTGGTGGCATCTGCGAACTGAGCAATTTGATATAGCCTCAATCTTTTAAGAGTCGGCTCGCAAAACTCACTACATGGAACTCTAACTTTATGCTATCATCTTGAATGTGAAATTACTCTGCATCAAAGTTATATTAGTGTTACAAAATTAATATAAAAGATGCATAATAAACATAGCAATTTGAATTAAAAGGCAAAATTTAGAAACTTATAGTTCACGTGATTTGTGAAGTTCTATGAGCTTGACGTGACAAATGTAATACTTCTGGGGCTTCCATTTAAAATACTTCTGAATTATTCATTTCTATAATTTTAATTTTCAACAAAAATCTTATTAATGATAAATTTAAATAAAATTTTTATGACTAATAATTCGCAACTGATTAACAAGTAAATACTACTTACTTTCTTATTTGGTCTATTTCAACTAATTAACAAGTAAATATTTTGTACTAATTTATTTTTATTTTATAATAACAATAATAATAAATAATAATAATGATGATGAAATATTATAATACTAATAAAATAATAATAATAATAAAATATATAATAATAATATAATAATTATTATCATAAATAATAATAATGATGAAATATTATAATACTAATAATAAATAATAATAACAATAATAAATAATAATAATAATAATAAACAATAAATAATAATAAATAAAATAATAATAATAATAATGATGAAATATTATAATACTAATAAAATAATAAAAAAATAATAATAATAACAAAATATATAATACTAATATAATAATAATTATCATAAATAATAAAAATAATAATGATGATGAAATATTATAATATAATAATAAATAATAATAACAATAATAATATTATTAATAATAATAATAATAGTAATGATGAAAGATTACAATACAATAAAATAATAATAAATAATAATAAATAATAACATAATAATATGTGTTATATTCAGTAATAATAAAATTAAATAATAAACACGGTGATATATATAATAAAATATTAATAATTACTAAATATAACACAATCAAATACTAATTGCTATTCCACAATTGCTAAACTGCTAAACCACCTATTGGTTGGTTTAGTGAAATAGCAAAATGTTGCACTATTTCGAAAACTTAAAGGGTTGTTTGGCACTTACGTGGAATAGAATAACACTTTATTTCACTAACCTATATGTGCCAAACGGACCCTACATGTATGCCACTGGCTAATGAAATGTTGCCTGTATAGTCTAGACTAGTATCCAAACGTGCGACACTTTATGGTAATTGCCAAGGTGTCTAAGACTTAATATCTGTTGTTATTCTTTGAGAAAAACAGGGTTCTATTTTTGCGATCCGATGGTTCGTATTCGATCTCGCAGATAAACTTTATAATGATGTGGGTCCCGTGTATTATATCAGCATCGTTCATTTTAATCGGACGGTCAGTATTGAAATAACAAGATTTTGTTTTTCTCCGAAAATAACAGCAGATACGAACTCAGGTGTCTAAACGACAGTTTCAATGTTAAGTTGCAAAAAAAAAAAAAAACCTGCCCCCTCTAAAAAAGCCACAAGGAGCATTGTTATTATTACGTAAGTACCATAGCCTATATATATATATATATATATATATATATATGAGCATGGCTAAAATAATATGCATAGTACACCCCATAACGTACTATGCATATAGATATAGGTCATTAAATTGAAATTTAAGTTGCTCAATAAATTCTTCATATGAAAATATTGTAGGAAATAAAATTTCGTGATTTTTAGAGCTTTCTAGCTATTTTTTAAATATTTTTTAAAAACAGTCCATATTTAATACTACAAAAGTGTCATTTCTGGACTGTTTTTAAAAAATATTTAAAAAATAGCAAGGAAGCTCTAAAAATCACGAAATTTTATTTCCTACAAGATTTTGATATGAAGAATTTATTGAGCAACTTAAATATCAATTTAATGACCAAATTAAATATAAATGGGCGCATAGTACGTTATGGGGGTGTACTATGCATATTATTTTAGCCATGCTCTATATATATATATATATATATATATATATATGAGGAGGGATCCGTAGTCGCCATCCATTTCATAGCCGCTCACAACCGCTCCATCATACCAAGTGTAAATCATCGATTCAGACCGTTGAAAATATTATCCATACTAATGTAGACTTGGAGACCAAATTTTACTCACTACATATATGTCATTGTACTCTTCTTGCGTAATAAGCCAATCATCTCATATTATTCACTACATGTATGCCATTGGATAATGTTGCATGTATAGTTAGAGGTGGCAGAACCTGATCCTACCCGACAAATCCGTCCAACATGAAGTAGCCCGATATGATTCGAAACCCGAAAATGATTTGATATTAGATGACTCGATACCCGATTCGACCTGATTTGATATGACCCGAAACTCGAAAAGACTCGACATGAGATGATCCGATACTCGACCCAACCTGATTTAATATGACTCGAAACCCGAAAAGACCCGACCCGACCTGGATCGACATGACTCGAAGTTCGAAAAGACCCGAGATCAGATGACCCAATACCTGTCCCGACTTGGACCGACATGATCCGAAACCCGAGATGACTCAAGATCACATGACTCGTCGACCTGACCCAACCCGACATGACCCGCACTCTAAGATGACCCGACACCAGATGACCTGATTCTCGACCCGACATGACCTGAACATAACAGGTCAGAGACCTGAGATCAGATGACTCGACATCCAATTCAAGATGACATGCAATAAGTGAACCCGAAATTCAAGCCCATCCAAACCCGAAAGGTTCGAAAGCAAATGACATAATGAAAACCCGACTCGAACCTGAAAGGCTCGAAATGCGAGAAAGACCTGACAAATGCCAACGCAGGATGACTTGAGACTCGACCCGACCCAACCAGACCAGTAATCCGATAATCTTTTTAAGGCGATTCGAACTCGAATCGAAAGACCCGAAACTCGAAAAAATTCGAAATGAGATAATTGAAACCCGACCCGATTCGAACCCGAAAAACCGGAAACCTGAGAAATACCTGAAACTAGATAATTGAAACACGACCCGATCCGAATTCGAAAGACCCGAAATCCGAGAAATACTTGAAACTAGATAATTGAAACCGATCCGACTCGAACCCGAAAGACCCGAAACCCGACAAATATCAACGCATGATGACCCGAGACCCGATCCAGCCCGACCAGATCAGACCCGTGACCCGATAATCTTTTGAAATCAAACTGACCTAACTCGCCCAACCCGAACCGAACCCGAACCCGTCCGACCCGCCCGATTTGCCACCTCTATGTATAGTCTAGACTAATATCGAAACGTGCGACACTTTATGGTAATTGCCAAGGTGTCTTAACCACAGTTTCAATGTTAAGTTGCAAAAAAAAAAAAAAAAAAAAAAACTGCCCCCTCTGAAAAAGCCGCTCATAATTCACAATCTGACGGCCCAGATCAATCTAGCTGCCCAATATACGTAATATATATACGGACTCCCGAGCGCGCAAGCTCAGTTATCGTTAAATATACGTTTTCGCAAGGAGGTCAGCATTATTATTTAATGACAATTTTACTATGCATCCAAATTAATTTGAATTACACTATTATTAATAATGATCAACAATTGTAATTGGTTCTACATTTTTTATGAAAACTTTAATCCATAAAAATACTAATCTAAATTAATTACACCTAAGGTCTGAAGTTGCCAAAAAATATATATATTAAAATTTTAGGAAACTTGACGTTCCTATTTCTTCCAGGCTTCCAGCCATCCAGGGTTAAAATTTGAGGACATTGAGTGTTTGGGCTTAATTTTCCCAATCTCAGTACTATTTGAAAAGGCGCAACTGACACTGCTCTCTGTCAAGGCAATTATCCTGAGCACGAAAAATGTCAGGAGCAAAGCTGATTGAGAAACTATGTTCACCAAAACATTCAATTAAAATCATATAACCTTAGTAAAGCAATCCATCAAGGCACAGAAAAGAACTTTTCTCAAAACAAAAATGACACACAAAAAAAAAACTTGCACTTTCATTTCTACCCATCAAGGCACACCATTTTGTTTGTGCCTTTTTCTAATCCTGAGGTTCAAGTTCTGATTAGAAACAAATTGTTTTAATCAGATGATCGCACTTGACAAGTGAAATACTATTTCAAATTAACGGTTATGATTAATATTATCATTTTTAGTGGAATCATGAAAACACACCCCACAAACAAATGGTGAGACCAAAATCCTGCTCCCACAACTTGAATTACTGGTCTCTATCCTCTGTTATTTTATTTAAAAAGAGTCTAGATTGGTGAGAAGCAGATTCATACCATTCCTAATAATGGCAAACAATACAGACCTGATATCAAACCTTACAAGGACGACAGCAGTAACAGTATTAAGATAAGTCAGGACTCCCGAATGCATATTATTTTTAGCACAACTTAAGATTGCATCTCACAAGACATTAAACCCAAGGGCATTAAAACTTTTGCAAACATTAACCAATGAAAATCAGTAAGTCAAGTTCAATTAATCTGCAGAATCATGTTCACAAAAGTTCTAATATATAGGAACATCATACTGCTAGATATGTACTACAAATCAGTTAGTCAAAGAATGCAGTTCTCTTTTTTCGAGTCATCCGCAAGCATTTTTGAGTCTCTTTGCTGCCTTCATGAACCCAACAATCACCTGCATTTCATCCAATTGCTGGATGGTCGAAAAGCAATTGGTGCATTTAAAAGTCAATTTCCAGAAAAAGAAAAAGAAAATTAAGTTCATTTGAGTTGAAACCATGACAACACTTGTCTTCTCAGAAATTAACAGACATCAAGCAAATACATTTGTATTACAACATAAACTAACACTACAATTAACTAGTGCACCTAGATGTCATACGCAACTTCATAATCTTCAAATTTTAGTTCGCAAAAAACAATGGGAATAATGTGGAGCTAAAAGGTATTCCAATTGTCAGTTTAGAAAAATAATATTGAATTATCTGCTTAAAGAAAAATACTGTATACAATGCTATTTGTAAAACCAATAAGCGAACAACCTACTTTGGCATCACCTGGAATGCCTATTAGTGCTATAAAGCTGATATGTCAGAAGCAGTTATGACATTTGCCAAATCAACGCGCTTTTCAGATTGTTATTAGAAAAAAATGCTACTGGAAGTACTCTGGTACTCAGGCTGAAGTTTATCATTATATTGCATACCTGGGTCATAAAATGCCTCCGGACACCTTCAATCAACTGCTCCTTTGAAGGGTTAGGACTGGAATCCTGTAGCAGAAATATACAGAAACCAAGGTAAATAAAACCAGAAAAGAAGGAAATATTTCCTCAAAACCTATGTAAAAGGCAACAGGAACAAGTCAGACAGACTTGATCAGAGATTAGAATATAAATTAACATGACTTACTAGTTTAAAATGTTGGCAATATCTCCTTAATGCATCTGTCTCTAGCTTGCTCAGATCAACTCTCTGCACAAACTTAAGATAAAATCATTCAACTAGCAAAGTAAAACCTACTTGAACAAATAAATGGACAAAGATGGGGTATAAAAACATACTGCAGCAGCTAGGGAGGACGACTCAGAATCCTTAGATCGAGACTCAAAAGATAGTGACCAGCTTAAGGATTTGTGCACCGATGACAATCTGTTAGGTTTGCTTCTTGGCTTTTGCCTCTTAGGTGAAGAAGTGTCATCTGGTTTGCCATGTATCAATTAGCCAAATAATAAAGCTCAGTAGCAAGAGAAGAATTCTATTAAATAACAATTTTTTTCTTCACAAAATGCATGATGTAGAGATTTATATGACAAATTCCACTAAGTTATTTTGATTGCAATTGAGTTAGAGCAACTACAACTTTTCACAAATTGCAATTCTTTGGGTTATAGCAACTATAAAATACAAACCAAAAGAATTGAGAAATAACAAGAATGATGAATTGCCACCTAAATATACAGTGCTCTAAATATAAATTTTACTAGTAGTACATATTTTTACTTTACTAAATGGTAGATCATAATCATGCTAGACGTGTTAATTGATTTTTGTTCTAGGAAGTATGTTTATTAATTCCCATTCACAGCCAGTGTCAGTTGTTTCAAAAAAAAAAAGTATGTATATCAATTATACACAATAAATTAAGCACTTGTACTGCCTTAGTCATTCCTCTTATGTTAGAAATGCTTTAAATACAAATGGTCTTAATGATATATCTATTAATTGTTTCGGATAGCAAACACATTACTCTTTTTTTGACAGAATGTGCCAATATGATTTACCATTTGCAAAACTTCGATTCATAGCAAAACCAACATTGTTTGCTAGAACTGATTGTAAATTGCAGGCATGCCATTAGAAAAGAACAATAGTAAATAAAACCTCATGCATGTTCAAAGCTACTTCATATATAATTGAGGGAAGGCTTGAGAAGAATTTTAAAGAAAACCTCAAATTTGTTTAATATGTTTAAGTTTTCCTATTTAAAATATTAAAATTAGGCAACTAGCATTGAAGTAAACAAAATGGTAGCAGGTTATTCTGGCATAAGCATGTCAAGTCAGATAATTCATTGCCGATCAAATCAACAAAGTAATTAACTAAAACAGGTGCAATCCATTGCATGAGGGGCATAATTATCAGATTTGAGAAAATATAGCTAATCATAGCAGTAAACTAAAAGTGTGTTTACATAAGAAGAAAACCTTAAAGTATGGTCGTCAGTAAATTCCAAAATATGAGAAAATGTTGCCCTTCTATTGTTAAGATGTTGATGTGTCATTTGGAAAGCAGATTGAACTCCTTGTATAAATTTAAGAAATCATTTTTAAAATTTGGACTGTTGTGCATACAAAAATATAAAATGCAACCTGAAACTAAGATTATATATACTGAACAATACCCAAGTCAGTAGCTAAGTTCCAGGGATTCTCGTGACATAAGAGGTCATCATCAGTCTCATTCCCATTAGGGGCTTCAATCACTGTCAGTGCATTTCTTTGCAACTTCACCTCTAGGCCATTTGTCAGAATCTGAAGATCAAAGAAAGAATGTCATATAAATAAAATCTAGTCAATAACTAGCGAAACCCACAGCTAACTAGAATCTTAACCTATAGCTAAATTCATAGAAAATTATGCAATATAATCACCCAATTGCATTTGATAAAATACTAAAAATATTAAAGATGTCTACAAAATATAAATTTAAAATGCCACATTTTAAGAAAGCAGTATTAACTTGATTACAACATTTAGCTTCAATATCCCAATCAAAACAAGGAACACATTAGCAAACAACGGAGAAATTAACTGTAGATTCTGGCAATTAGGTTGAGATAACCATGCTATTAGGTAAAACGTGCTTTATGAGGTACTATTTGCATTACTTCTCAAAATCATGCTCGGTACAAAGAAATTAAATTCTTTTCGCTTAAAAGAGCAAGAGAAAGAATAAGCATTCCAATTCCACAAGGAGAAAACATGATTTCTACAAAGAAAGGAAATGATAATTACAACCACTGCCTCACAGAAGACTGTCAGAATATTTATTAGACATTGGGACCACAGTACAATTTTGTGATAAAAGTGGGTAAACAATTTAAAATTTGAACTATGAGCTGCTAGTAGTAAAGACGGCCAAGTTGTTTCTAAATCCATTAAAATAGGTAGCC